>OAMK01000091.1:0-18315 GCA_900205225.1 Saxicola maurus maurus
CTGGAAAACCTCTGGAAAACCTCTGGGCCTTCAGACCCTGCCTCCTCCTCTGGAATGGCCTTTAGCCATGGGAGAACATTCCTGCCACTCTCCAAAGCCACACTGCAATATGTGCAACCCCCAGGGTTGGGAGCTTTGCCCATCTCTCAGGACAGGCAGAAAGTTGTGGGGTGTTAATGAAGGGCAGTGGTGGGAGCTGATTGAGCCAGGCTGGGCTCTGTGACACAGGGACTGCAGGCAATTGGCAGCACAGATCTTTCTGATTCACCAGAACTTGTAAAAGCCAAAGCATCCCCAGTCCTGGGGTTGCACCAGGAGGGCACTTCCAGCCAAGCCCTGGGAACAGCTTGTGNCTCTTGTGAGAAAAGGCAGATTGAGATGGGATCAGGTGCAGCTGAGGAATTACCAGGAGAGGGAAGGTGTGAAGGGTTTTGTCTGTCCCAGCAAGGCAAGAGGGAGGTGTGGCACTGGTCTGTAAATGCACTGGGGACATTTCCTGGGAAGGGAAAGTGCTGCAGTGGTGCTGGCATGAGAAAGGCATGAATCAGCCATGAGCAAATGCCAGCTCCAAGTGAGAAGAAAGTGTCCAAANCTCAGAAGGAAGAAGTTCAATGGGGAGCAGTGGGGGTGGAAAGAAAATCCTTTGCAGAAGCCTTGGAGATTTTGGGAAAGGAATGACAGCAGAACAGAGCCCCAGAACTGCTCCCACTCTGCACTTCAAATTCAGTGCCTCAACTTTTCTTCACTGCTCAGGAATTTTGAGGAAGACTCTCCTGTTACACACAGCAGAGACCACACTGGTCTCCAGGCATTGCTGCAGCACAAATAATTCCTCACACTAACAACCAGCCATAATTACATCCTTCCTGCAGCAGAGATGACACAGGGGAATACCCAAACTGAGGAGCAGGGAGCAAACTGCAAGTTCACTGCATCCATTACTGTGTCCTGTGAGGGTGAGAGCACGTCTGGTGCAAATCCAGAGGATTTATCCAGAGCAAGCTTCCACTTCAGGGCATTGCTTTCCCTTTCTGAAGGGGAGGAACTCTGCCCTTTGCTCAAACCTTTGCCTGCTGCTCTCAAGTGCTGNGCAGGGAGAGCATCCCTGGGTTTGGGATGTGCAAACCAGCAAGGGGGAGATGGAACTTTGACACTGACAGGCAGAAGATGTTGTCCCTGGCAGGACTGAGTTTGGGTGTGGAGNTAAAATTGGATTCACACTTTTCCTGCCAGAGGAAGGATCATATGGGGCTGCAGAGGGCAAAGGGCAAAGTCCTGTCCTGCATCTTCCCTGTCCTGTGGCTGGGTGGGTTAGAACACTTTTCATCCTGGACCTGCCCATGCTGCTGCTCCCCTTTGTGCAGCCCAGACTGCAGGACAAAACCTGCACTGGGAGCTTGTGGCAGAGGCTGGACAAGGCTCAGCAGGGCCCAAGCCATCACATCTCTCCTTTCCAGCACAATCCAAGTGTCCTGGGGGAATTCACCATCAGGGGGGTAAAACAGGACACACATGAAACTTGCACTCACTCTTGTATGGCAGAAAAACCAATTCAGGAGAAATGTGCAGTTCAAAACACCCCAAACCCTGATCAGACTCTCTTTGTCCCTCACCTGGGCTCATTCCTTCTCCTGTCACTGTTAAAGACAATTTTGGTCATATTTGCAGGATGATACTGAGAGCTCTGACAAATCACTCCAGCAAGTGCTTATTTTAAAGCCTGGTTGGTTCTAACAAAGTCAGATGCATCAGTTTAGAAATATCAGCAAAATATAAATATTTGTGCTGTGGAAATATATACATAGGCATATGAGATCTAATTAAGGAAGGCTGCTCCAGCTCGTGTCATGTGAATTCTGCTTTGGGTTGGGAGTGTCATGGGCAGGAAAACTGTGGCCCTGAAGGACCTTTGGCTGCCCAGGCTGGTCTGGATCCCTCAGGGACACCCACAGCAGCTGCCCCAAGCAGCTTTCAGGCTTTTGGGATCAGTGCTGAAGGGACCTGTCCCCTTTTCAGCTCGTGCTGTATCAATCATTTCTGCCCCTGCTGATTCTCAGTGTAAAACCATGGAAGGTGTTCAAAACCCACAGTCCCTGGGCCAGGAACTTGTGAACAGAATCTTTGCATCTCTGCTGGTGCCTTGCTGAGTGACCAGATGCTTCCTGCATTTCATCTCCTGCTTGTTTTTCCTTTTTCCCTTTGCCTGTGTGGATTTGGGGCTCTTGTTCCATCTCTGTGCCAGGGCTCTCCTTGATGGGAGCCCCTGGGGACAAGTCCCATAATGCAGGAATTAATCACAGAGCCACCACTTCTGCTTCTAATCAGGAGTCAGTCCTAAAGGCTGAGCTGCAGCACAGCCCTCATGGACAAATCCTCAGAATTTAACAGGGATTAAATCAAGGGGGTTCTCATGGAAATTGAATTACACTCTANAGAAATTGCTCCAAAAACAGAACACAGAAGAAAAGGTAAAACTTCCTTGATTTTCCCCAGGATTTTNCAGTAGGGATATAATTTTCTGATGCCTTTTTCTGGGTAGTCCAAAGTGATTTGATTAAAAATGTTATTTTTGACTGTAAAGGTGCATGAGAACACCTCAAAGCAGTNCACAGAAACCTGCAGAAAGGCAGGACTGTAGAGGGGCAGTGATGTGAACCCTTTCCCTGGATTAAATAATGCAGCTCTTAGTCCTGGAAACTCTGCCTGTCCCTGGAGCTGGTGCAGGGATCCTCTGCTGCCTCAGCCTGGTGTAACCAAGCCTTGCTCTGGCCACCCTTGACACATCCAGNCACATCCAGGAAACAGCCAACTCAGAATCTCCAATCCTGTTCCATATTCTGCCATTCCTGGGTGCTGGTGGTTTGAATAAATGAGCTTTGGATTGCAGCTGAGTTGGCAAATTCCCTTTGCCTCTACACCCCAAGGGGCTGCACAGCCCAATTTCCCTTCCCCTCTCTAATCCTGCTGAGCTCTGGGTTTGGATGAATGGATAAAACCTGAGCAGGAGCTCTTTACACTGATTTCAGTGGGATCCATGTCTATCCCTCAGAATCAGACCCTTCATGCTCTATCAGCTCCACACTTTTCCAGGGAATTCTGGTTGTGTTTGAAGGATTTTTATGGGCATCTACTCAGTCCTGCTCTGAGCTTGTGTTCCCCTGTCTGAGCAGGAAAACAAGGAGTTCTTGTCTGCCAAGTGAACAAGAATTTGGGATTTTTTTCTGTAGAAAAAGCCTCAGCTCTGAGATATGGGCATTATAAAGGATGGAGCATCTCAGCAAGATGGGGAAAAACTTTCCCAAGGAAAAGGATCTCACTGCAGGGCAGAATTTGGATTTTGCAGCCATAGGCTGCTCCTTTTGGCAGGACTGAAGGAGACTCAGCCCCTCACAGCTGAGGCAAAACCAGAGCAAGAAGAGAGCAATTGCCCTTCAGTGTGGTGGTTGGAAAAAAATCCAGATTAAAATATAATATACAGGGCAGAGCTGCCAGTTCCAGTGTGTGCCAGTGACTGTGCACAGGTGACATTTTGGGGGACATTGCANGACAGGTTCAAGTATCAAAGTTCCCAAATCAGCCTGAGCAAATCACTGAGACCTCAACACCTGATATTTGCTCCAGCAGGACATTAAAAACCCCAAATCTCCAGTGCCACACTGAGCCCTGGGGTGAAGTTTCCCTTTCTGCTTTCCTGCACTTTGGCCACTAAAAGCTGCTGGTTGTGGTGGCTCTGGCAGTGGTTTCCTGTCAATACCACCCAGTTCCTGCCCCTCTGCAGCTGGCAGAGATGAGGAGGGCTCTGGAACTCCAGGAAGAGAAAATACAAGGCAAGGGTTGGATAGGGAGCCCCAAGGAGATCAGGAACAGGAGCAGCAGAGGAGTTACAGCCTCCTTTGTTCTGGTAAAAGGAAAAAGGAAACACATCAGGAAACCAGACTGTGGAGCACAGGAAGTCTCACTCTGGCTGATAAAAAGGAACTGATGTGAGGTTGGTTCAGATGCAGTTATAAGTCAATCAAACTTGGAACAACAAGAAGAGATATTCAGAAGAAACCAGAGAGCCAAATTCTGCCTTTAGCTGGAAAAGGAGTATTTTAACCTCTCCTAATCTTTTCCTTATCTTCTTTTTTTTTTTTTTTTCTTTTTTTTTAAGAAAAGCTGCTATAAAAAGCCATTCAAATAAGTATTTTCTCATCATACAGAAGTCGGTTTCCTGAACTCACCACACCTTCCCCTGACCCCACCATCCCTTACTCCAGTTTCTTTCTTTCACTCATCAACCAACTTAAAAAACTGTATTCTTGCTGATTTATCTCTTCCCCTCAGACCAAAACCAGCAGTATTAAGGAGGGCAGTTTTTTTGCTGAATGAGGAATCAGCAGATGAGTAATAAGAGGCTCTGCTGCCCACTGGGTTATTTTTCAGTGCCCCTGGATGACTGACAGGGATGGCAACGTTCAGTTCCTGGGTGTGCAGCTTTGGCAGGCTGGACTTCAGGCTTTCTAATCGATTTTAATTGTTTCTGACTCCTCCACAGCCCTGCTGGGGTCCTGGTCTGGTCTATGCTGCAAGAACAAGAGGGAGATAAATGCAAAGAAAGCAGCAAGCTGATGCAGGACACTCCCTCTCCTGTGCTGTGCTTCTCACTGGATGTTAGTGAAAAATCAGGAAAAGAGAGAATGCTGGACACACATGAAGGGTCATTTTCTGTATCCTGAAGAAGAGCAAAGTTTGGGATTTTACACAAGCCCTGTGTGACTGAACCTTCTCCCTCTATTTCCCCCGTCCCTTGTCAGGGTGTTACTCCCAAATTTTGGTGCTGTTTGGAGGAGCAAGAGGTTTGTGAGGAGAGCCTGAACCTCCTGTGGTTCACACCCCTTGGTTTGGGGAGAAGCTTCAGGAGGGGGAGGAGGGCAGGAGGGAGGCACCGTTTGTGGTAACTCAGCACCAGAGACAGGTTTCCAGGTGGGTGGTGCTGGGGGAGATACACATCAGTAATTACGTGGCCTGCTGATGAGAGGAAGGAGGAAAACAAGCAGAAAATGCATCAACAGCTCGAAGGTTTTGCTACCTGGAGCTCAGCAGAGCAGATCAGGCACTGCTGCTCACACAGCTTGGGGNGTGTGATTCCCAAATGATTCCCAGAGGAGGCAGAAACCCACANTGGGGGATATTTTAGTCTGTATTTCGAACCCAGCTGTAAATGTGCAGCCACAGCCTGTCTGAAAACATTTGCTGGCTCAGAGAATGTCCCAGGGTTGTGTGACTGGGTCACTGAGGTGCCTCAGGCAGCTCCTNTCAGCTGCTCTGTGTGCACAGGGCACCTGTGTCCAGGTGTGCACCAGAGCAGGAGAGGCACAGGGAGCTGCTGTCCACTTCAGGTGAGAGATCTGAAGAGAATTTCCCATTTCTGCTGCAAACTGGCCTCAAACCAATTTGTATAAACTAAACTCGATGTGNTAGACCTGTTTATTCCAGGGGCACATCCATGCACACCAGGCTTCTGCAGCTTTAGGTGTTCAGCAAACCCACAGACACCCAAAACCCTCAAGTTAAGGCTCCCTTGGCTCCTTTAATTCTCCTGCTGGTTTGCACTGAGCTGGGGCTTGGGGTCTCTAAGTGCTCAGGTGAACTCAGGCACAAGGAGAGATTTTTGTTTTCCAAGGGCAGTGATGAGGGGCTGTAAAGGAGCCCCAAACACCGATGGGTTGTGGGGAAATAAAAACTGGGAGATGCTCTGTGCTGAGGCTGTGCATTGATGTGCTCAGACCTCACCCCTTGGAGCAGATGGGAGCTGAACTCGAGGAAAAAACTCCTGTAAGTCCAGGAAGGGGAGACCCAGAGGAAACCAACGGTGCAAACCTTGCTGCAAGTGCNCTCCCCCAGCATCTCTCACCTCGGAGGGTGTCACTGAGTCACTCGGGGTGCAGCCCCCCCGTGCTGCTCCTGGGGGTGACCCTGCCAGCAGCAGCTCCTGCACCCACAGAACTCAGTGGGAGAAGAGGTGAGCAGGGACAGGAGCTGTTCCTCCCCCATCTCACTGAAGGAATAGCCCAGGATTAAAATCAATATTTAAAATAAACATGAAATCCTCAAGACATGCACTGCTACTCCTTCAAGCGACCACATCCTGTGGAGGTGAAGAGAAACTTCAGCACCTCCTCAAAGCCTCAGAGAGAAACCCCAAGGGCTTCAAATCCAAGCAGCTGCATTGTTTNGTGGGGTAAAGGTTTTCTTCAGAGNAATCATAATTTTCTGAGCAGGAAAAAAANTGCACTAGAGGCTCAGAAAAGGCTTTGCCAGTGTTTGATGCACTCTGAGCAGGACAGCAAGGCTGGAAGTTCATGCCAGGACAGGAGACATCCCTTTNCACACAGATCTCGGAGGGAAAAATCAAAATATCCCCATCACAAAACCTTTCCAAACGGTTTCTGATGTTAGAAAGTTGTTATGCAATCTAAATATCTTTGAATGGGGATTAGGGTAGGAGGGAATATTGCTGTTCATGCCCTGGAAATTCCAGATGGTTTTGTTCCAAATTGCTTTTGAGGGACAGCCACATGGAAAGTGCTGTCCCTCAAGTCTTTGTGATTTATTTCTTATTTTTCCCATGTGGAGATGAGGAGCCTTGCCCCACGAGTCAACACCCTTNAGCCAGGAAAGGCCATCCCCAGGGGCCAAAGCTGGGCGATTAAAACGAGCCAAACACACACTAAAATTGCTGAAAAAGGAAACGTTTTCTTAGTGCGAGAGCCCGATGGCCAAGTCTGAGAGCAGAGCAAACGCCTGCAGCTCACGAACGACAGCGACGGCTCCAAAACCGGCCCCACCCTTCGCTATGGCAACGCCAAACACGAGTCCTCATCCCAGGACACGCTCGTCCTCCGCTTGAATAATGCAAAACCCTCACCCAGCGTCCCTCAGAGGGGTCCCTGATGGCCACAACAGCAGGAGAACCTGGTTTGCATGGAACGAAGGCAACAGCCACACGGAATCTGCCTTTCACCAACAGGCAGGCTCTGGCAAGTGTATCTGCTCTAAAGTGGAACTGAAACAATTGAAGCAGTTCGAAACCACACCGTTTGTTGTTGGGAGGGAGGCCGTGCATGAGCATCTCGCTGCTGGTGAGATGTGCCCTGTTCTGATGTATTGTGTGGCAGCACAACCCGAGCTCCCCCAAACACAGTGCAAGGCAAAGTGGGGTGGGTGCTAACCCAAAGAAAATGGGGTTTGAAAGACTAGAGGCACAATAAAAATGTTGGTGACTGTTTAAAATTAGTGCAAACACAAGAGTCAGGAGTTTCACTGGCTCCCATCATCATCTGTCCACAGAATNTGAACAGAAGGTGGAAATAACTCAGAGAGATTTCCTGCACTTCTCTCTCCTCAGAGCTCTTTGGGGGCACTTCCCAAGCCAGCCAGCTCCTCTCATGGCAGCTATTACACAGATTATTTAGGGAATGCAGCACAAATCACCANCAACCTCCTCAGCAGGTGATCTGATTCTCTCCAACGTAAATGACCCTTTGTGAATAAATAAAAATATGTCCATGGCTCAGCACTGTCACGTGTGATGTCAGTCANTGCATGGTTTAAAATCCCAAACTGATCCTGTGCTTTGTGTTCATTTCCATGGAACCCTGTTTGGGTTGAAAGCCTGAGGACAACTCAATTCCCACAAAATTACACACAGTNTCCACAAGGGATCCATGTCCACAAGGATCATCCCAACCACATTTATTCTATTATTATTTATATACCATGCCCTGTTTCCCCTGACTCTGAGCCCTTGGGACAGCTCAAGGCTCCAGTGGATTTATCCTTCACCTGCAGCTGGGCAGGTGTGAAGTTAAACTACTCCAGGGAGGTAAAACCAGCAGTCAGAGAGGCATCAAGAGCCTTTCTGATANAAAGATGAAGAGGAGAGCACAAGCCAAATATTGGAGATTGCAGACAAAGGGAGAGATTTGGCTGGACCCACATCCCTGAATCTGCCAGTCAGCAGTTAAAGGCTTCAGCTCAATTAAAACAATTAGACTGTAAAACAGTATTGAATAGGCTTTCAAAAAGGCACTTGTCAAATTTAAATTGCTCAAGAAGAAAATCCTCAGGAGGGCACAGCCCTGTCCCAAATCTATCACTTGTCCTCTCCAAGGACAGGAATGTTTCTGAGTTTGGGGGAAGTGCCTTTCCCCACGCCGGAACTCAGATTTCATCTGGGCCCACCCCGTGTTCTTGCTGGAGATGATGAAAGAACCTTTCTCAGCTTTTCCTGCTCTCCAGTCACTGATGTNCATCTTTGTACCATATTTTTCCCAACAGAAATGCAGAGCCCTGAGATAAATCAGTGCCTACATGGGAGAGCAGAGCTGAGGGCACAATTGCTTTTNAATTGCTTTGCTCTGGATGTGCCCGGGTTTGCTTTGCTGTGNCCTCAGAGTCACACCCACCCTGCAGCACAGGTTAAATACAGAGCTCAGCACACCAAGAACATTGCAGCNTCTCCAGCCACATCCTCTTGTGCTGCCCCTCACCTGTGAGAAGCCAGGCCGGGGGTCTCACCCTTCCCTGCAGCAAATCTCTCCGTGTGGGGAGCTGCCACTCCCTGAACCCTCTTTTCTGCCTGAATGAAAATTTGCAAGAAGTCTGAGCCAATCCTCTGGGCAGGCCAGGAGCACTGATCTCAGTGCATGGCACAGAAAGAGGGGACAATTTCAGAGGGGACAATTTCAGAGGGGACCTGCAAAGTGGAACTCAGGGGGTGATGCTGTGTCTGGATGCTGTTTCTCCCAGCCCCAAGAAGCTCAGGATTGCTGCACTAGCAGGGCAGCAGGGCAGTGGCAGAGCAGCTGAGAGCAGCCCCAGGGCAGCCCCAGCCNGGGGCAGTGACCTGGGATGTGGCCGAGTTCCTCCTTTGGCCGCAGCCTCCAACGTGACTGAGGCAGCCCGGGGTGTCGCAGTTCCTCATCCCCGAACCGCAGCGGGGGGAGCNGCAGCTCGGGGGGCTCGGGGTGAGGGGAATGGCCCAGCCCTGCTCAGGGAATGGGGCTCGGGGCTCCTGGCCCGTGCACAGCAGCAGCTCCACGTGTGTGCCGCAGCAAAGGCACAGATGGGGAATTTCTGCACTTTCACTGGACAATATTTAGGGCTCCACAAATCAAAGGAGGTTGTGGTGCATTAAATGTATCCTGAATGAGGCCCAAGTTACTTTTGCTACAGATCTCAGGAGGTGGAGGGGAAAACCTGTCTTATTCCAGCCATACCTCCCAAATATTGTGCTTTCAACACTCCTGCTTTCTCCCTTCCTTTCTGACATTCACCCTTTCATTCCCTCTTTCTTTCCTCTTTCCATTTTCTATTCCTATTCTATACCATCTCCTTCCCTCCCCCTTCTCTTGAGACCCTTCCAAACCGTGCACTTGTCACAAGCTGCAATCTAAGGGAGACAGTTTCAGTTCCTGCCCGTTTGCAGCTTCGTTCTATCAGGTCAGCAAAATAAAAAAAAAAAAAGAAAAAAAAGAAAAAAAAATTTAAAAAAAGAGAGAGAAAAAAAAGAAGCACTTTCAAGACGAGCTCGACACCCCACCCAGCCAGGCGATAGGCATCTTTCGAAATCCTCCGACCCAAACACACCCACAGCGTCTCTCGCTTCAAGGCTCCTCTGTTCCAGCGGCTTCTGTTCCGCAGCGCTCCCCCAAGAAGAGCCCGTGGGAGCCCCACGGGGGTCCCCCAAAGGCAGCCCAGTGCCTCCTGTGCGCTCAGGGAGCCCGGCAGGGCTCGGACTGTCCGTGCAGGGACTCGGGAGCGCCCGGCCCGAGCGCAGGACGGGAACTGCTCTCGCAGCCCCAGCAGCTCCCNGCTTGCTCAAGGCCACCAGTGGTTGGTTATGTTGGTGGTTTATTTGCCACACTCTGCTTCCCTTTCCCCCAAGCCAGGGTGATGTTTCTCCTCCAACCCGAGGCTTTTTCCGCGCCAAAACCCCTAAAAAAGCTGCCGGAGGGAACGCACGGGCGGCCCGCAGAGCCGGAGAGGGGACCGGGGCAGGGGAGAGACCGGGGCCGGGAGAGAGACCGGGGCCGGGGGAGAGACCGGGGCCGGGGAGAGACCGGGGCCGGGGATAGACAGGGGCCGGGAGAGAGACCGGGGCCGAGGGAAGAGACCGGGGCCGAGGGAAGAGACCGGGGCCGGGGGAAGAGACCGGGACCGGGAGAGACCGGGGCCAGGCGAGGGACCGGGACCGGGAGAGACCGGGGCCGGGGGAGAGACCGGGGCCGGGGGAGAGACCGGGGCCGGGGAGAGACCGGGGCCAGGCGAGGGACCGGGGCCGGGGGAAGAGACCGGGGCCGGGGAGAGACTGGGGCCGGGGGAGAGACCGGGGCCGGGGAGAGACCGGAGCCGAGGGAAGAGTCCGGGGCCGGGGGCTCCAGCACGGCTGGGGCGGCTCCGAGGCAGCCGGGGACAGCGGCTGGCACCGGGACTGGCACCGGGACTGGCACCGGGACTGGCACCGGCACCGGCCCTGGGAGCGGCACTGGCCCTGGCACTGGCACTGGCACTGGCACCGGGACCGGCACCGGGACTGGCACTGGCACCGGGACTGGCACCGGGACTGGCATTGGAACCGGCACCGGGACTGGCACCGGCACTGGCACTGCCCCCGGAGCCGGGCACTGGCCCTGGCCCTGGCACCGGCATTGGCACTGGCACAGCCCCCAGAGCCGGGCACTGCACTTGCCCTGACACTGTCCCCTGCTCGGCCCTGGCATTGCCCCCTGCTCGGCCCTGGCACTGTCCCCTGCTCGGCCCTGGCATTGCCCCCTGCTCGGCCCTGGCATTGCCCCCTGCTCGGCCCTGGCATTGCCCCCTGCTCGGCCCTGGCACCGGCACTGGCACTGTCCCCTTCTCGGCCCTGGCACTGTCCCCTGCTCGGCCCTGGCATTGCCCCCTGCTCGGCCCTGGCATTGCCCCCTGCTCGGCCCTGGCCCAGGGCTACGAGCCGGCTGCGAACCCCCGAGCACCGGGGCGGGAGAGCCCCGAGACGCGGCGGCGGCGAAAGAGGAGGAGGAGAAGGAGGAGGAGGAGGAGGAGGGAGCCCGGCCGGAGCCGGCCCCCAGCCCCGCGCCCCCTCCCAGAGCCCCCCCAGCCAGAGGGGACCCCCAGCCGCTGCTGCCCCTTACCTTAATAGTGCCGTCCATCGGGAAAAACTTCCAGCCGGGACCAGCAATATTCCACACATTGACCCGGTTTAGCCTGCCACTGACGCCTCCTGAAGTTTTTTATCCTTCTCTCTCTTTTCTCTCTTCTCGCTGCCCTTCCAGCGGTTTTGTTGCTCTCTCCGTAGCCTCTCTCCCCCTCTCTCTCTCCCTCCCTCCCTCTCTCTCGGTCTCTCTCTTTTTTTAACTTTGGTTGTTGCAGCAGCGCGAAAAAGAGACAGTTAACCGGATGAAACGTTTTTTTCTGCTAATTTTGGGAAGTGAAGTCACTCGAGGAGGAAACCTTCGTCTCTACGCTGGTCCTGCCTTCTTGATGAAAATATATATATTTTACATACAGGATATTTGCTCCATTTAGATAAGAAGGGGCAGAACAATAGCCACCTCTGTCACAGCTCTTGTTTGTCGCCGGGACAGCCCGGCCAGCCTCGCACCCCAGCCCCGTTAGGCAGCCTGTGTCATCCCACGTTTAGTTTAACGTGGGGTTTTGCCATTTTTTTTTTTTTTCTTTTGGCTGGAGCAGCTTTAGCCTGACTCACTGAATTTCCGTCTCTTCCCACAGATTTTTTTATTAATGCGTTTTCCAGTCAACGGGAAAAATTAAGGGGAGAAAACCGTAAATGCAATTCAGTGACGGCAGGCGGAGGGAGAAAAGAAAAAGTCTGGCGATTAAAACGTATTTAAAGAATATTTCGAGCCCTCTCCTTCACGCCTCCCAGCACGGAGCGTGAGCCGAGGGGGACAGGAGCGAGCGGTGAGTGCAATAATGCAGGACAGACAGACAGACAGACAGACAGACAGCCGGCCCAGCGATGAAACCCGGGTTTAATCCCCAGGCTCTGGCCGCTCTCGCCCCTTCCCCTCTTTCCCGCTCGTCTCTCGGGGTGGGATGTGAGGCTCGGGAGGGAAGGCTCTGCCACGGATGGTTTTCCCTCATTTCTTTCCCTGCCTCCTCTCACAGTGCGAGCTCCTCGCTGAGATGTTAAACCCCCTCAGAGCGGGGAGGGACAGCCCCCACCTGATAAAAATGTCAAAACCTCACAATAATTGTCGGAACAGCCGAATTTACCGCTCCGGTGGCACAGCAAACACCTCAGCCTTTAAATCTCGCTCCAGACCTGGGAGCCCCTGACTGCGATTCTGCCTCTCATTCAAAGCGGAGCAGCAGAGGAGAAACGCGCGTTTTCCTTTTTCCGGGAAAAGCCGAACCCTTCCAAAGGAGCCGGGCAAAGGAGACAATACCCGCCTGTCCTGCTGCCCCCTCCCCCGCCCTGGCCAAAAGAGCCACTTCGGAGCTCAGCATGCAACATCTGGGGCGCCCTTCTGCCCCGCTCCCACAAACGGGACACAGCAGAGCGGGAGAGGAGGGGGAAGCCACAAAAGAAAAGTGTCAAGGCAGGACGGCGCCCTGACCGAGGTGGAGAGCGTTACCTTGTCCAGTGCCAGTCGTGTCCAGGCTTTTTGTTTCCCCCGTCTTTAGTTCGGCCACGGGGAAGGGGATGAGGGGAAGCAAAATGATATCCAAAGTTATCCTGCCCCTTCCAAAAGGGAAATGCAATAATGGCACCAGTGTTTCTCCCCGGCTGCGGCAGAGATGCTTTATTAATACTTTATTTCTCCAAGCCCGAGGCTGGCAGGAGAGAGCCGCAGATCCCCCTTGCCCCTCCCTCCCCTCCCTCCCCCTCCTCTGAAATTAGCCTCATCAATTCAGCTACAAGTTTGCAGTTGGGATGCAGACACGGGGCTGAACGTGACCAGACCTGGAGGTTTTTGGCTCGCTGCTTGCCGCCCGCAGCCGGAGGTGAGGGGGGGGCGCAGGGACAGCCCCGCAGCCGCGGCCCCTCCTGTCTGCTCCGCGCTCCCGGGGTCTGCGCGGGGTCCCCCGAGAGCAGCACATCTGGATGCTGCTAGCGGGGTCAGGTCCCCCCTTGCCTAGGGCCACAAAACTGGAGTTCAATTAAAAGAAATCGCCGTTAACCCTTTGCTTTCCTCATGCCTCTTGGTTTTCCCTGCCCTCTGTCCTGCCCCCACCCCCGGCATTGCTGCGGTCCCGGCTCCTCTCGGCGTTCCCGCATGGCAGGAGGCGGCAGCGGCCAGCAAAGGGAGAGGTTGAAGGGAAGAGTGAAACGCATCCTTTCAAAACCCGAATGGTTTCCTCTCCAGACAACGCTCCCCACCAGCCCCGACAAACAACGCAGGTGGGGGTGAGGGAGAGGACAGGCTGAGGATCTCAGCCGCCAAAGGAAGGGGATAAAATCCCCTGGAAGGAGCCTCTGTCACCCACCGACCTCACAGGGCACTTGGAGTCGGGGCTCCGGGACGGGAGGGGGAAACCACCTGAAAACGTGCCCAGCTCACGGGAGAGGAGCCCGACACCCTAAAAACCCCCTGAGCCAAACACCTTCTGTCCTTCAAATCCCTGAGCCCAACACCTTCCAACCCCTGAGCCGAACACCCTAAAAAAACCCCCTGAACCCAACACCTTCTGTCCTTCAAACCCCTGAGCCCAAAACCTTCAAACCTCTGAGCCCAACATCTTCAAACCCCCTGAGCCCAAAACCTTCAAACCCCTGAGCCCAAAACCTTCAAACCCCTGAACCCAACACCTTCAAACCCCCTGAGCCCAAAACCTTCAAACCCCCTGAGCCCAAAACCTTCAAATCCCTGAGCCCAAAACCTTCTGTCCTTCAAACCCCTGAGCCCAACACCTCCAACCCCCTTTGCCCAGCTCCGGCCTGAAGGCACAAACAGATCCGGCTCCCGCCGCGCATTCCCGGCGCTCCCAAAGACGGGAAGTTGCCAAACAGACCCCCCGCTATCCCACCGGGAGATATTTTAGGAACCCAACTCTGCNTTTTATGACCAGACGGGCACCGTGACCCGCGGGGCTCATTTTGCATGTTTGGGCACGACTCGAACGGAGCCCGCTCAGGTCACTTTGTGATACCGGGTCTGACAGGGATGCTCCGTGCTTTTCATCCTGTGTTTGGTCTAAACAACATTTGGGAGAATCCAAGAGATAAGGGATTGAGCGAAGGTGTTACCCACTCTAATACCAAGCCAACAATCTGCTATTTTTCTCCCAAATAACCAAGAATAGAAGCTTTGCTTCGTTTTTTTCTTTCCGTTTTGGTTTTAATCCCCCACCCCCCAAACAAACAAACAAAGAAACACCAAAAACCTCAAAACCAAACCCAAAGCCACCTTTGAAGTTATGCCATGCTTTTTGGAAAAGTTTGTATTCATAACCTCCTTGTGCCAAGCTCTGAATCATCCTAGGTGGTTGTGCCGTGACTCGGGGCATTTAACTGTTATTTGAGTATTTGACTGGGTATTTGGTTATTTGAGGTTTTAGCTGTTACCTAACTGAGTATTTAACTGTTATCTAACCGAGTTTCAGCTGTTACTGAACTGCATTTAACCAAGCAGAAGGGAGCCCAGACAGGCAGGGGAAAGGCGGGCACGGGGCTGAGCAGTGAGCGCCCTTTGGATGCACATGTACGGACAGCAAAGGAATTAGGATCTGTTTAATGTGGTCACCACCAGACATCTGGAAAATCATTTGATCTTGGCAGCCACGGAAGATTTCAAATCCTTACATCGGGACAGGCTGGTAGAAATCAGTTAATCCACAATTATTGTTCTTATTGTTTTTCTCTTTCACGCCGCTAATGAATGGAACGGAATTGTCGAGCGGCGTTTTTAATTATTCAGTATCGGTCTCAGGCTCTTGGCACGTCCTCACCTCCTGTCCCCGTCCTTAGGGCTGGTCCCACGCGGGGAAGGTGAAAACGCCGCGCTCGGCGCGATCCGAACGAAAGGAACGAGGAGCCGCTGGAGGATGTGGCCTGGAGCTGTTTGTGTCCAGACCCAAAGGGGTTAACCCTCCGTGCAGCTCGGTGCCAGTCTCCCGCAGAACCCCAAAGATTTGGATTTTCTCTCTGCTACCCACAAGAGATTAGCGGGCATCACTCCATAATTAAAACCGTCCGGTTATTCCCTAGGAATAAACACCATGAAAACCTTCCCGAGCCCCACTGCAGGTTGGGAATCTGATTTTTCGATGATGGGAGAGGAGATTGGCTTCTGTCACCCTCTCTGATCCCAACAGCATCAGTTGAGCTGTCCTTGAGCCCAGCCTGGAAATGTCGCTGTGAATTAACGCGGTGATAGGAGAGGGGAGCTCAAAAAAACCCCGACATCCACGCCCTGGCTTTGGCGCTAGAAAGTGCCTCATTTCCCACTAAATGTGTCAAAGCTTTCCCTTTTTAAAGCGAGCTTTCAATACCGTGTATTTCCATAACCCGCGCTGGGTGCACTGTGTGCGTTCTTTATCTGATAATATTACTTTCTAGATAACTTGTCATACATTCTGTTCTCTCTAAACCTCTGTACAATTCCCATCATTCCGTACTTGCAGAGGGCCAGAGTTTATCCCGCTCCAGCCTCTCCCCCAGCTCCCGTGAAGGTTTAAAATCCCCGGCTCTGACTTTCCTCTGGCACCGACCCCATCGCAGAAAGAAAAACGCGACGTGTTTGTTTATTTTCTAAGCCCACATTCTTACGAGCGAAAAACCCAAACTACAGCCCTGGGATTTGACCCCCAGAAACGAATCCCAATTTTAGACCCAATTAATTGGGCAAACCTCCGCTTTTCAGCTGCAGCAATAAATGGGAATCAGGAGAGTGTCGCAGGCGCAGAACTGAAGGATCGGGTCCCTCCTCCCTCCAGGAAGAGCCCAGGAGATCTGCGAACCTGAAGCCGGGAAGTTATTCCCTGCTAATCGGTACTAAGTAAAACATAATGTCTTAAAAGTGGGGTGGAGAAGATGCAGTAGCTTTGAAGCTGCATCGCACTGAGAGGCGAGCGGGGCGAGCCAGGGGTGTCCTGGCTGCTTTTATTTGAGTTCCATGTCCCAATAAAACAGCCCCCGCCCTCCCTCCCTCCCCCATCCCGCAATTATTGAAAAGCTGAGGCACAAAAAACAAAAATACTGAAGGCCAAAAAAACAGACTGCAGTGCACTAGCTCCGAACGTCTGGCCCCTCGCTTGAGGCCATAATTAATTTGAGATTTATTTTTATTGGAGAACCCAGTCTCGTCTGACCTTAGCCAAACAAGACTTCAGCGAGACCCTTGATGCGCTTGAATGGAACAGAATATTTCTCTCTAACTTCTCTTCAGGCGGCCGTGCCTGCTTTGAATTTGTTCCTCAGACTTCATATATTTGGAGATTTACAGGAAAGATTTAAAGCATTTTTTCCCCTTTAGCATTCACTCTCTCTTTTCTTTTCTTCTCTTTTTGCTCTGCTTTCCCTCCATACCTCCTCTCCTTCTAAACACGGGGCTGGGAGAGCATAGGGAGGGCTGGAGTATAAAATTGGCTGGATCCAGCATATTGGGAGAGGGGCATTTTTCTGTAAATTGGGAAAGAATTGAGCCGTTAAAAAGTCGCAGCGCTGGGGAGGGGAATCGCTTGCTGCTGCCTNAAGACGGAGCTTGCTGGAAAAACTCCCCTCTTGTGCCCGGTTTATTTTAGAAAGCTCCAAAGTGCCACAATTCCAGGAGTAAAACAACTTTTCTCCCACCTCGGCTTAAATTCAAGCCGTGTCTTGAAGGTAAAGCGGGGAAGGACAATGCCAGGAGAGGGATTTTTCACAAGACCTAAATCCTTAAGCACCAAGTTGTCATAAGGCGTTAATCAACGACTTGCTGAAGTCCGGCAATTATCCAGCGTTTGTGCCCCGAGAAATGGGCGTCAAAAAGGGAAAAAAAAAGAGAAACGATTTGGTATAAACGTAATTAGTGACCGCGGAGGGGAGTGACGTGGGAATTCACAGCAGCGGTGCCCCCGAAGCCACCGCAGTGCCCCCCTCTCCTGTCCCGTCCTCCCGAGCCCAGGGGAGGGGACTGCAACCTCCGCATGCCAGGGATGGCGAAAGGGAATAAAAAGAATAAGCAGAAGCGGATAAAGCTCTGGAGGATGCGCTCAGCAGGAGCATCAGCACCTGGACTGGGNAATAAACAGCCCAGGGAGGTTTTGGTTTTCCCCTTCCCGCCGGGCTCAGGTTCTGCAGCTGCTCCTGGGAACACGGGCAGGGCTCTGCCCGCTCCGCCCGCGCATCCCTGAGCACCCGGGTCCCCCTGCAGCGCCGGGCACCCCAAAATCCCCTCAGAACCATCGAGATCCGGGTGCTCGGAGCGCCAGGCACCCCAAAATCCCCACAGAACCACCGAGAACATCCCGGGGTGTTTGGAGCGCCGGGCACCCCAAAATCCCCACAGAACCACCGAGAACATCCCGGGGTGTTTGGAGCGCCGGGCACCCCAAAATCCCCACAGAACCACCGAGAACATCCCGGGGTGTTTGGAGCTCCAGGCACCCCCAATCCTCCCAGAACCATCGAGATCCGGGTGTTCGGAGCGCCAGGCACCCCAAAATCCCCTCAGAACCACCGAGAACATCCCGGGGTGCTCGGAGCGCCAGGCACCCCAAAATCCCCTCAGAACCACCGAGAACATCCCGGGGTGCTCGGAATTCCAGGCACCCCAAAATCCCCTCAGAACCACCGAGAACATCCCGGGGTGTTTCTCCTGCCCTCCGCTCCTGCTCAGCGGGAAAGGGACGTGCCCGAGCCAGGCTCTGGCAGTGCCCGCTCCAAAGAAAACTTCACTGTTTTGTCCTTAAAAAAAAGAATTTAGCCCCTCTCTCTATAGGGCTTCTGTAAACTTTCCAGGCGGAGGGAGAGCAAGAACAAACTCAATATTGTTCCGAGCCACGCAGCCCCTTTTCCCTCCATGAATGTCCTTCTTTGTGCAGCCCTACAAACCTTAGGGCTGCGTTAAACCCGGGTTTAAGGCGAGAACCCCGCGCTTGCACCGAGGTTCCTCCCCGAGCAAAATCCACCTCCGTGCCCTTCCCGCAGAGCTCGGGTCATTCCGGGCACGGCAGAAGGGAAGATGCGGGGGAAGCACAGCCGCTCCTCACCGCCCTCTCCTCGCCTCCACTCAAGGGGCTTCCCCGGGAGGGGATTCCTGGAGCTGCTGGGGCTGTACCTGGAGTGGGAACTGCAGAGAGCAGGAACACCAGGAGCGGGAAAAG
>OAMK01000091.1:22306-33397 GCA_900205225.1 Saxicola maurus maurus
GTCCCAGCCTCTTTCCTGCACTTCCTGAGGCTGCCCCAGCACAGACAAGGACAGGATCCCCAGTCCTGCTGGAATGTTCAGTGATTCACACCTGGATCTCAGTTCCACCTGATTCCAAAGGAATCTTGCTCCTNACAGGAGCAGCCCTGGATGCCTCCCAGCCCAAGCAGTGACAGGACACACAGACCCTCCATCCCTCACTGCAAACAGAGCATCCTGAGCCATTTCCACAGCCCCAGCTCCACCTGGCCACAGCCANGCACACACTGGGGAACATCTCCCTTTGCTGGAGCTCAAGGGGGTTTGCCTTCCCCAGACTTGAATTTCAGCTGTTCCCCACAATTTCTGTTGTTCCAGAACCTGGTCCAGGGCAATGCAATCTCAATGAGCAAAACTAAGTCACCAACATTCCCTGAAACACCAAGATGGGAGCAGGATTTTGGGGATATCAGCCCTAGGGGAATCCTGCCCATTCCTGGCTGGATTTTTTTTTAGAAATGTGAGCTGCACCAGCTCACCCAATGCCACAAGGCCTGGGATCATCCCAAGCCAGCATTTCCACTAATTGTCCCAANGAGCTGCCCAAACTGAGCCATAACCTTGGGCTCATTCACAGGAATCATCCAGTGGATCATCCCAAATAATGTGGATGTACATGAAAATCCTAGTTGGGGTACAAATCACTGAGAGAGGGAAAGGAAAAAAAAAAAAAAAAAGAGAGACCAAATTCCTGTAATAAATTATTCATTACAAATTATCCACCCAGCTCTAGTTAACACCCTCCTGTGTTTCTTCACAGACAGGAGAAGCTTGTGGTTTAGATTTTCCCTAAGTGCTGCAGCATGCAGGGTTTGCCTCAAACGTGTAACCCAGATGTCCCAGCTTGGTTTATTTACATTCTTGGGAGCTGTTGTGAAAAAAACCCCATATGATGTCAAATATAATATAGAGCTCAGCTGAGGTATAAAGGGACAAGGCTGTGCCAACCCTGCTTTAGTTTTTTGTTTTAATCTTTTTAAAAAGGAAGAGGCAAAAGTGGCCCATCAAAATAAATGGTAAAATCCATTCTTTTACTTATATAAATAAATGGAGATATATATCTATATGTGTGTGTGTGTGCAAATAAGTATTTAGAGTGTAAGATCTGGTAATATCAGTTAAAAAAACAAAACAACTGAAGTTAATTTTCCCACTAAATTGCATGGAAAGGTTCAAGCACATAAAGAAACTCCAGGAGCACAGAAAGAAATCCCAGTGTTGCACAGCACTGCCTGGTGTGACAATTCATGCTTCAGCAACTGAGAGAGGTGTTTGCCTTTAACTCATTCAGTATTTCCCCTCTAAATCCACTCTGAAATGGACCTTTCAGAAACCACACAACTCCACAGATCATCTTGCACATGAATTCAGAGCTGGCACGGCAGAGAAGAGAAATGAAATTCTGCTCTGGTTCAGGATTAGGGGGCTGGGAAAGCAGCAAATGGGAAGGAAATGCAAGGAACCACTATGAGAGGTGGGACAGCCCATGGTTGGTTCCAGAGCAACAAACCAGGACCAGATTGGAATTTGAGACAGCCTGGCCATGGGCTAACCCAGCAAACCCAGCATCAGGGAAGGATGAGAGACAAGCCCACCAGAACTNAGTGCTGGTTCCTGATGATGCAACTTCTGAAGTGACAAATTTGATATTTCAGTCTCTGACCCCTCTCCCACTGAAGATCGAGGGATCTTTGTCCAGCTAAAGAAAGGGAATGAGATTTTTCCACCACGACTGTGAATTTGGGAGGATTGTAATTTTTGACATTACCTGTTTAAAGATGCTGTCATGTCTTACCTTGACGTAAGACGAAGTGTCTGGTACAGTCTGGAACATCCTTACTTGCTTATTAGATGTATTTAAAGGTCCTAAATTTGACCTGAAATAAATCATAAAAATACTCCCAGTCACATAGNTGCATGTAGAAAAATAAAGGAATAAAGCCCAGTTTAAATAGTAAGATTGGTAATACAATTTAGAGGGGATGACCAAACACTGAAGTGCAAATTTAAAAGGACAGAGAACCACATCAACACAGTAGCTAAAATCAAGTTAGAGTCCCCCAGAGCAGGGGTTTATTTCTCTTTTTAAATACCAGTTTGGTTTTTCCTTTGGATTCTCCCTCCTCCTCAGGAAAAGAGCATCCTACACTTTTGAGCAGAGCAGAGGGGAATGTTTGACATTTGATTAACTGAATTTCTTAGCCAACAATTAAAAGGCAGCTGAAATACTCGTGTTTTCATGTCGAGCCTAGTTAACCCCATTGACTCGCAGCCCAAGGTTTCCCTCGGCTGAGCGAGGGGCACTTGCCTTTCCTGGCTCATTGAAACCATCCCGAGCCATTAACCCGCCGGCCCCGACTGATTTAAGGGACCTTCCCCACCAACAAGAATTAAACCATAAATTAAAAAATATTCCGCAAGGAAGCATCGCTGCAAATATATAAAAAAAAACCAAAAAAACCTCTCAGGGCTGTCAATCCCATTTCTATTTCGGGTCCTGCTCAGACTTTATCTCCGACTCAAGGCACCCCATCTGTTTTTCTGTACTCCTAAGGCTTGACAAACTCCTGATGAACAGGGTTGGTTTTTGTTTTTTTGTTTTTTTGTTTTTTTTTTGCCTCCAACCCCCAAAATCGTCACTACGGAGACGCAGGGATTAAAAACAATGCTGAAAAACGTGACGACCAAAACCTCCACAAACCGATTTTATTCGTCCTCCCCGATCCTCTCGGGTTCTTCTCCTTCTGGAACGCGCCAGAACACAATTAGCACGGTGTAATTAGCGAGGTGTAAGTGGTGCATCATTAAGGACCGCGGGCACCGCACACATCCCCGATGAAGGAAGGGTCAGAGCCTGCCCCGGGAATTACAGCAGGAAAATCAGCCGGCAGGACGAGCTGGGCTTGGGGTTTTTTTTTCCAACTGTGGGGTCCAGAGCGCGCCTTTAGCGCGGGTCTAATCCCAGGGTTAATTACAGAACGGCGTTAATGAAGCTGCCCGGAGANACCCCGCAAATTCCGGGGCACCCCCGCGTCCCTGGAGCCACCCGTGGAGTTAAGGGAAAGAAAAACAGAAAAGAAACCCCCCAAAAAACCAACAAAACAATAAAAAACCCCACAGCCCAATAACTGGAAAATAAAAATTCGCTATCTGCACGTAACCCCCCTTTAATTGATTTTTAAAGTATTTATTGCCCGTCCAGCTGGCACGGGAGGGCAAGCGGCTCCAAAGCGGACAATGTGTTTCTGATAAGTACAATTCTTTTTTTTTTTTTTTTTCCTGTCGTCCTCCCTCCTAACACATTCCAGTTTCTTTTGCTTCTGAACTTGCGACGGGGGGTGGGGGCAGGCAGAGTGGAGGGACAAGGTAATTTTGCCTCACCAGTAAATTTTTCTGGGGTCAAGGATTCCCATATTGGTTTCCCCCGCTCTGCTCTTTACCCCTGATTAGCGTTCCCCCCTCTCCCCTCCTTTACCTCCCCGTTGTAATTACGCCTGTGCATGTAAATAAATACATCTGCATATTTTGGAGCCAGTTCTCCAGAGCCTGCAGTGGATTATTTATCAATCGTCTCGCCCTGCCAGCCTCAGCCGCGATATCAAAAGGCCTTTAAACTACTTTTAGAATCGCTTATTCTTATTGCTATGATTGAAAGGACTCACCTTTTAGACCCTTTCCCCTCAGCCAGTGGCAGAGCAGTTTGTAAAGATCCAGGTTGAGACCAAACCCAAACTCCCACCAGCTGTGCAGCGCTGCCCTCGCCGCTGCAGCTTTGCGGGGAGAAGAGAGATTTAAACTTGTTGGATCCAAAGCAGCGCTGAAGTTAAAATTCCCAGCCCATCCAGACAGGCTGCATCAAGCAGGCATTTCCTCAGGGGGCTTCTGTGCTGCTCGCAGCTCCAGGACGTGCTTTGCTTTCCTTTCCCTTGCTTCTCTGCCCTCTACTTTTCATTTGATTTCCGTTTTCCCCCCTTATCAATATTCCAGCTGTTCCCTCTGATTATTCGTGGCCATGGGACATCCTCGCCCCGTGAGCCCGCCTGGCGCTGTGAGCGACTTTAAACACACCAAAAAAAAAAAAAAAAAAGAAAAAGAGAAAAAAAAGAAAAAGAAAAAAAAATTCACAACTTAAAAAAAAATTTGCTGAGGAGTCAAGCCAAAAAGAGACGCTGAGTGGAGCTCAAGTGCTACTTTAAATCCCCCTTTTTAAATAAGGAAGTTTCAAATATCCGTTTTTAAATCATCGTTCCTTATTTTGAGGCTTTCTTTCCTGACTCGTACCCAGAAAAGAGTTAAACCATTTCCCCTGCAGCAGGACCGAAAGCATGACGGAGCACGCTGCAGATGCACACGGCTGGGAAATGGGATGGAATCGGCTCCAAACGATTCCTCTGGATAAAGAATTCCTCATTTCTCTCTGCAAGCCGAAACCTCCAGCTCTTTTTAGCTATTTCATAAGAGCCTATCAAACAGTAACGGGTTCAGGAGGGAAAGGAAACACATCTTCAATCCAGGGATGGATTTTTCCCCATCGGAGTCACGTTCCTGGTGCATTTTGGCATCTCAGAAACCTTCACAGATAATATTTTGCGNTAACCTGGACAAAATCTTCCAGGGATTTTAGTACAACATCAATTTTAAACGCAACCCTCAGACGGGTTACCAAAACTATTTGGAAAATGTTCTTCCATTCTCTATTCTCTTTCTCTCCTTCCCGGCTTTGCCCCAAATTCCAACATATTGAAACATTTTTCTCCTTAATAAGAGGAACATATAAAGTGAAGGGGTGAAAGGGCAACCTGGGAGCCGTGCCTTGAGCTCCGCACACAATTTACTCCCTGGTAGACGAGGCGTTTAGCATTCCTCCCAATTTCCAAGGAAAACAGACTCAGACCCGGACCCAGCGACCGGGGACCTCGCCACTTTTTAATATAGAAATTCTTTGGATTCTTTGTTGTTATTATGATTGTTGTTGTTTGTGGCGAGAGAAGCCCTTTCCTAAGCGAGGTGAGGGGACGGAGGTTTTAGGGAGAACCTTCCTTGGGATGGAAGGAAAGCAAAGCGACAGGAGCGGGACAGAAGGGATCGGGGGGAGCAATCAGAAGAGAAAGGGAATAGGGAAAAAACCCTCTAAAATCAAAAGCAACGTTGTCATCATTAAAGGATTTTTAAAATCGCGTGCGCGGGGTTAAAAACGCGCTTTCCAAGCCTTAATCTCATTATTCTGCGAGGATGGGAACGACTCTGCAGAGCCGAGCCAGCCGGGGACCGAACGGGCTCACGTTTCAAAGCCATCGCTCATTCTTTTCTCACGTTTCCACGTGTGAATTACACAGAACACGGCGCACAGGAGGAGCCCCGAGGGCTCCGCTCCTGAGTTCACTGACGCCTCTTCCCATTTTCCTGCGGGGCAGGGAACCGCGAGGGCATCTCTGCCCCGTCCTCTTATTTCCCTCTTCTTATTTTCCTCTTATTTTCCTGCGCTTTTAAAGCAATCTCCGCCCGGAGCACACGCACTGAAATAACTGTAAAGGTTGGCGTGAACAGGAATTGGGGATGTAAAGCACTCCCAGCTTCAGGGGAAACCCCGAATCCCGAGCTGCGTTTGCTGCCCCTTGTAACCAAACCCCACAGCCGAGGGGAGAAACCCATGTGGCCACTTCCAGCCATCCCGGGAGCTTTACTAGCCCAAAAGAAAATTGCTGGCAAATTGGAAACAGCTGTAGCGTCGGAGACTGGAAAAAAAAAAAAAAAAACCCAAAAAAAACCCCAAAAAATAAAACCCAACGCCACCACCCCCTGCTCTGCTGGGCAGGGAAAGTTGCAGGAGTTTTGTTTACACGAACATCTCGGATGCAAAGCGCGCATTTCAAGTTTTCCTGCCCAAATTTGTGTCGTTCGTAAGCAACATCTCAGCGTCCATCAGCGGCGGTGAATTTGTAAAATGCCAATGGAATCCTTCCCTCCGCCCGTGTTGTCCCTGTCCCCTTTACGGGGTGCGAGCGACACAAAACCAAAACTCCGACCCCACAAAGGGTTTATCCCGACCTGACAAGTGCCGCCTTCCCACCAGCCGGGCAGACAATTGCTGGAACAAACGGAGCGGTGGAGAAGCTCCCAGCCCTGCAAAATGTGCTCTTTTCATGTTTTCTATTTATTAGCTACGTTAAGAGAAAACAGACTCATACGAGTCCCAAATGGAGGCAGGGTATTAAAAGAGGCATGTGAATGCTCCAGCAATTACAGCTGAATTTGATTAAAAACGTCATGAGGGCTGCAAAAGCAGGAGTTACCTGATACACTCACCCCGAGGTTGCTTTAGGATGAATTATAACACAATTCATTTTATTTTAATAGGTCGCTATANGATTAACTGTTTAAGGATGGAGCTGTGCTATAAATGTTTACATCAAACCAGAGAGAAGCAAGCTTTCCTTTCGGGTTGTTTAGAAATAATGTTTATTACATTTTAAAATTCCTCAACATGTTAATTAGGAAGAAGGGGAACGTCTGGGAAGGCAGATGGAGCTCCAGTGCTTGACATGGAACCACACACACACACACACACACACTGCTGTGCTTGAATTTCTCTTTCCTGGAGGGAAATGTGGGGTTTGAACCAGTGTTCCCACAAGATATAAGGAAATAAGAATAATTTTTGGCTCCTGCTCCTCTGTCAGGCTTGGCCCACAATTAAATGGCACCTCCAGACTGGGATCAGANCCCAGGAGAGGTGACCACCCTGTCTCAGTGAATTTGGCCACCACAACACCCAAATTTGGGTGCTTGGGAGGGAAAACCGGGAAGATCCAAGGGCAGAACTGACAGGAATGGAGGATTCCAAACCTTCCCCCCACTGCAGGGACTCTCTGCTTTAAGGGGCACAAATTCATCTCACAGGTGGAAGAAAACCCTGAATTCTCCCGAATTTCTGGATTTGGGAAGAAATGGTGAAACGAGCCATGGAGAGATGTCCATGTGGGTTTTCATCTGCTGTGCTGCTGGGGAGTTTGGGGATGAGATAAAAACCCTCTGTGGCTGCAAGTTCTGCCTTTTCCCTGTGTGACTTTTGCAGAGGTGGAGCTGCAAGGAGCAGTTAAATTGAATGAAAATTCACCATATTCCTGAAATTAAATTATTAGTCTGAGAGAAAATTCCTCCCTGTTAAAATTTATTTTCATTTTCCATCCATCACAAGGGCAAATTTAGAATTTTAGCATGAAAAATGTTTTCTGTTATAAATTACCAATGCAAAAAGGTTTAATACAGAGAGCTCAGAAAGCCCCATTTCAGCAAGGGTCTGCTCCTTCATTTCCACTAATTAATTTAATCATGAAAGGCACTTTGATGAAGTCCACTGAAAATCAGCAAACCCACTATAAATATTTTGGGACAAATATTTCAGCTTTGCTAAATCATTCTCTAGCAGGACAAACACCTTTGAAATAGAATACACTTCACCCTAATATTAGTGATGGATGTGATCAGTGTATTCAAATAAATAATCATAAATTATTGATAAAATCATTATCACAACACAGGGANAGCTTTAGTTCCAGAGATAAAATGAGGGCATATGAAAAAAGGGATTGCTGTCATTGCTATATTATTCCTGGAAAAGGAATGTTAGGTGAAGGTTCATGAAAGCCCCAGGAATTTTAATTTCCTTGTTCTGTCAGTTTAATGGGAATGAGAACCTTTCTCTTCTCACTGTCTGGATTTCAGGACATGTTTGGAGTATTTCTTTTGAGGAGTGTTTATTGGGAAGTTACAAAAGTGGGAGTTGGGTGTTGTTGTTTAAAGTCCTGATCATGTACAAACCATCAGAGTTTCCACTCCTGTTGTTTACAAACATCCAAGAAAATGATTTAGTGGCTGTGGGACGTCGTGGAACTCCCATTAAACCAGTTTGGGCTGGGGACTGGTGTGAGCCTCAGTTCATGTGGGCTTTTACCAGTCCCCAGAGAGACCTTCCTGAGGTGTGTGGGGTGGGGCAGGAGGGTGACAGTGACATTTCCTGGACAAGGAAAGCTTCATGGAGGAAAATTTAGGGATGGGGTGATAAGACCTCAGACCCCATGGCAGTGGGGTGGGCAGAGGTGGGACAGGAATTCCTGCAGCAGAGGGATCTAATCCCGTAGGGGCAAAGATGGAATGGGAATTTCATCCCTGTGGCAGAGGGATCTAATCCCTGAGTGGCAGAGGTGGAACAGGAATCCCTTCAGAAAAAGGATCTAATCCCTGAGTGGCAGAGGTGGAACAGGAATTCCTTCAGAAAAAGGATTTAATCCCTGAGTGGCAGAGGAAGAACAGGAATTCCTTCAGAAAAAGGATTTAATCCCTGAGTGGCAGAGGTGGAACAGGAATCCCTTCAGAAAAAGGATCTAATCCCTGAGTGGCAGAGGTGGAACAGGAATCCCTTCAGAAAAAGGATTTAATCCCTGAGTGGCAGAGGAAGAACAGGAATTCCTTCAGAAAAAGGATTTAATCCCTGAGTGGCAGAGGTAGAACAGGAATCACTTCAGAAAAAGGATTTAATCCCTGAGTGGCAGAAGTGGGACAGGAATTTCTGTGGCAGAGGCAGGACAGGAATTCCTGTGGCACAGGGATCTAACCCCTGATGCAGAGGTGGGACAGGAATTTCTGTGGCACAGGGATACAATAAATCTTCTTCCATGATGAATATTCTAATTTCCACTAACCAGTCTAATACAAAATACAAATTCTACAGCATTTACATACAGCCTATAGAAATCCTTACATTAGCATAGTGTGTTACATTTTAAACTCTAAGATCTAATTTTTGGACCCTGGCAGGTCTTTCTGTGCCCTTTGGAGTTGCTCTCTGGCCAAGGGCATTGTTCAATCAAGAGGGGATTACCTTCAGGGGCCATCCCATTGTTTCATGGTAATTCAGTAATTAAAGCTTGGTATCTCAAACGTGGCTTTCATTTCAATCTCGTTCATGGTTTCTNTATCCCCAGAATCTGAGCATTCATATTTGTAAGGTTTTCCTGTTTCATCTTCCCCAACACCCATCCCCAGGCTGTGAACTGAGTTCAGCCAGTCCAGCCTGAGCCAGGCAGGGCTGGGGTGGCCAGGCCCTGCAGTGGAGACACCAGTGGCACTCTGCTCTCCAGAATGCTGCCTTGCCTCTCAGCAGCTCTCTCATAAATTACAGAGTTTAAGGGAAAACCAGAGCAGCTGCCCCAAAGAACAGAGTTTGCAGTTTTCCTGCTTAGAAACAGCCATCAGAGCATTCAAGCTTCCTCCAGTTGGCTTTCCAGAGAGCACACAACCTCATTTTCCATCCCACAGCCATGCTCACCACACTTTTTGGGCTGCCAGAACAATGTGAGCTGCTGTTCTTGGATATAATTAGCCCAGATATTTTTGTGTTTGAAATACATTACAGACAAAGCCCACACTCTTTTCCAGTTACCACCAAAACCCTTCTGCACATGGGGATAACAGGTGATTATAAAAATAACGTGGTGGGTGTGAAAATCTCCGTGTGAGCAGCTCCTGCCTCGTGCTGTGGGTTCTGAGCCACACTGGTGGCACATGGACAAAGAGCAGGTGATCTTTGGGGCCCAGGGAGCTTCTGGATTTACACAGAACCTTATAAACTTGGGTGTGACCCACTGAGCTGGGTGTGGCTGCTGGGCCCGGCTCATGCTCCCAACCCTGCAAAACCAGGAGGTTATTTCAGGGGCTGTAAAGGTGGTAACTGCACCTCTTAATTAGGGGTTTGTCTTCGTTTTCTTCTGTCTTCACTCAGAGCCAGGATTAAAAACACCAAGGAGATGAATTTTCTCGTGTTTGGTTGTTTATTAAATCTTGTCTAAAGTACAGAAAGTTCTATAACATTTCTTGCTACCAGCTAGAAGTGAGTAAATGGAGGTGANTTTAGNTAGTTACAAGGTCTTTTAAAGCTAAACAGGCCAATAGAGAATTAACACCTATATTTTTTTTACTTTTTACCCAATAACCAAACTTGTGTTACCCACAGTGCAGCTCTGTCCAACCAGAAACTGCTGCCTGAAATCATNAAGAAAGAAGGAAGAAAACAGAACAGAGACAGTACCCCAAATCCTCCACCTTGTCCCATCCCTATTGCTATAGTCTAAAAACTTCAAATTCCAAACCCTTCTCCATGTGAAATCACTTCTATTTAACTACACCCCCATGATTTTAACTCCATCACTCAAATTTGGAATCCTTCTCCAAGGCCTCAGGTCCAAGCAGTGTTCTCCAGGGGTCAGTGCCAGAAAGCACAGAAATCCCCAAAATCCCAGGTTTGTGGGATCCAACAAGGAACCTGCCTGTGGGTTGAGGAGCTTTAAACTGGGCTCCTCACTGGCAAACACTCCAAGTGTGTGAGGAGATCAGGATGTTTCCCTTCTTTGCAGGCGAATCCGCTCTGCTTGCCGGGGAGCTGCATCGTGACAGAGTCGTGACACTGAGTCGTGACACTGAGTCACATCCTTGCCCTCCGGAGGTGTCCGGTTGCTCGCTCGGCTCTGTTGGCTCTGCCCCAATCACCAGCCCTGTTTCCTGCACTTATCTCCCGCGGCAGATTTCCCCTGTGCCTCCCTCCGTGGCCCATAAACACCGAAATCTCCCGCAGCCCAATCTGGGCTCGCAGCCTGTCGGCAGCAGATAGCGGCAGATAAGGGGCCAGCCCGCATTGTCCTTCTCCAGCCTGCACCCGGAGTTGGCTTTTAAATCTGAAAATTGTTTGCTTAAGGAAAAGGAAATGTGCCTGTGTGTGCCGGGGGCAGCGGGAGGGGAGGGGGAAGAGGAAGGGAGCGGGTTCAGAGAGAATTGGGGCACAGAGAGGGAGGGATGATGGAGATGGATGGGGGAGTCCAGCCAAGGTCCCGGTGGAACACACCCTGAGCTCCTGCCCTGATCCCAAACATCATTTGGGGCCTTTCCCAAAGGATGGGGGAGTTTCTGCAGCACAGCCCTGAGGTGAGCATCTCCCTCAGGAGAGTTTGGGATGTCACATCCTGCATGAGCATCTCCCTCAGGAGAGTTTGGGATGTC
>OAMK01000091.1:57792-70385 GCA_900205225.1 Saxicola maurus maurus
TGTCCCCAAGTGCCACATCCACTCTTTAACTCCCTCCAGTCATGGGGCTCCATCCTCAAGAGCTTTTCCACCACTCAACCCTTCCCCAATATTTTTGGAATCACAGCTTGCCAGGAAGGAGGAATTCCACACCCAGGACACCAAAGCCTCCAGCACAGACCCCCCTGGGGACACAAAGCTTTGAGATGTGCCCTGGTGTCCTCAGAGAACCACCAGCAATAATGAGAATTCCAGCTTCCCATTCATTCCTATCCCAGCTCAACCCTCACAAGCTGCTGATTATTTTCTGTATGGGTTTTATGTGACATTCTCAGTGCAGTGCTAATCTCATTTTTTGAACAAGAAGCTGCAAAGGGAAGCAGTGAAGTGATCTCAATTCACTCCCTGCATTTTTCCATGGGCTTGAGTAGCAGTTGACTTTTATAAAATGTCGTGATTTTTATCAAGGCTTTGAATTCCACCCCAGAAAGATGCAGGGAATATTTTAACAGATAAAAGAAAATAAAAATATCTCTTGCTTTTTTTTTTACCCCCACCCAATGCTAATAGTAAGTTAAGTAATAAAGAGCAAGTGATTAACTGGCTGCTGAATTGGTTTTGAAATCTGGCCAGATGTGTTTGAGCAGGAATTGTTGGCTGATAGCATTTTTATAAATCTGATCTCTATTTATGTGCCTGCCTGGGAAAAGAGCACTTCTGAAATCTGCCTTTATAGTCCTCCATTAAATGATTCTGGATGAGGATTTTAATTTTCAGTTTGAAGGGAGTGTGTGTAATGAAATCCTCGCTGGTTTTTTGCCTCAGTGTGTCAGACTAATCAAAGATCCTTCTTCCAACCAAGAGGCCAAATTCTTCCTGCAATGGGAGAACTTGTGAGTAAGGACTGATTTCTCAGTTAATATTGACTGAAATGATAATTAATTTCCCTTGTTCTTGCAGCTTTCAGGGCTTTGTAGATGGTGAGAGTGGGGCAGGCACCTGCACAGAGGAGTTTGCACTGAAAATGTTCACACTGGCCTCGAGAAAAGGGATCAGGTTTTGTGCCAACTATGCAAAATCCACGAGTTTGCATCTCAAGGGCTGAGGCTGGAGATGTTCTGGTTTGAACTTCCCCAGAGATGTTGCTCAACAGCAGAGCTGAGTGGAAACTTCTCACTTCCTCTTCCAGAGTGAAAATGTGACTGAATCCCAGGATGGCAGAATGGATTGGGTGGGAATGGACCATGGGCAGGGACACTCNCCTGTCCCAGCTGCTCCCAGCCCCATCCAGCCTGGCCTTGGACACCTCCAGGGATCCAGGGGCACCCACAGCTGCTCTGGGCACCTGTGCCAGGGTCTCCTCATCCTCACAGGGAAGAAAATGTTGTTATTGGTGTGATTTCGGGATTTCTCAGCTCCATGTGTTTTTATCCACGTGGATAGAAATGAAAATGGATTTTTCCCCCACTTTGTTTCTCAGCCAGTCCTGACACCTTCAGATGTTCCTTGTCTAGAGCCAGTTTTCACATGGATCTGGTGTCCCTTAGAAAAGTGGGATAAACCATGGATGAGCCAGTTCATCACAGTTATCTTGGTCAATGGAGGAGATCCACATCCAGCAGCTCCCAACTTAAAAGGGCATCATACAAGTCACTTTTTGGGGCAGTTTAAGCATTCAGGATATTCAATTTTTCTGTTTTAGTGCAAATCCTGCACCTTCACATCCGAGGTAATGGACATCATGGATCTGAGCTCCTGTCTGATCCAAGGGTAGAAGAAGCTCCTTCTGCTTTGGAGGGCAGAAATCTCCCTCAGCTCAGACATTCAGCATCCTTGGGCTCCATACAGGAGGAATTCATGGGAATGGGTCCAGAGGGATGAGCTCTGGTGCTGTCCCCATTGGCAGCTCCAGAGGGTGTCAGCACCTGGATCCCAGATGTGCCCAGCTCTGGGACCACTCAACATCTGGGCACAGGCTGTGAGTCCTGCCTGGGCTCTGAGGGGCAGAGGGAACGTTTCCCTGGGCAAACCTGCCATGGATTTCCAGGCAGCTCCTGATCTGGCTGTGCCACCCTCTCCCAGGGCAAACACTGGGAACCTTCCCCCAACTCAGCAATCCCCATTTTACTCCCTCACCCTGGGGTAACACCAAAAGCAGAGATTTGAGTGCTCAGGATCATTTCTGTTTTCCCAGAGTAAGATGGGAATGGTGATCCATGAAGGGCTCTGGAAGCTCATTCCATGCAGCTTCTCCCCCTCAGTGGTTTATGATCCACAGGGATCTCTCCCTGGAGAGGAACCTGGGCCTTGCAAGGGAGGGGAACTGGGGTAGGTGCCAGTGGGTGACACTGGGACTGTGCTGAGTTTTGCCCAGCTGATCCACTCTCACTGCCCAGCTCCAGCAGACAGACTGGGAGCAGCTCCAGCTGCAGCCNCCCTCACAGAGATGCTGCTCTGAGCCTCCATCCCAAATGGGGACGAGCATTTCACATTTACTGGGGAAGGGGCTGGTTCTGCTGATGCTGATGTGCTGCACCTTTCAACAGCAGCCTGAGTGCCCCCAGGTTTAAGCAGCCTTGGAGAGCAGAACCTGTGAAACATCCCCAAGACATCCCCAATTCGGTGCAACCATCAATAACTGCTGCAGGGAAACATTAAGGGATCACTTTATTTTTTATGAGCACGGAGCAAACCCAAAGCAGCTGCCATGGAAAGTGCAATGACTTTATGATCAATTCCATGAGCTGCCCAAAAATTCAACCCAACTTTTTTGCTGTGAGCTGAAGCAAGTGGTTTGGGTGACTGATGTGACAGCAGTGACCTGAAACCAGGCAACCACGTGGAACCTGGTGATCTTCAGGGTCCCTTCCCCCCCAGAGCATCCCATGACTGGGTGATTCCATGTCCCAGCCTCCTGGATTGCTGCATCCCAGCTCCCTCCTGAGCACAGCATCCAGGCAAGGACATCTTGCTCACAGCTGCCAGAGGGGCTATCCCGGGAAGAGCTGCCCAGACAAAAATTGATTGCTGAACACATTCTGCTCCTTTGGAGCTCAGATGTGACAGAGCCTTTGTAGCAAAGCCCAGGAGGCTGGAAACCTTCCTGGGGAGATGGAAGCCTGTAAATCATTTCCTGTGCTAAAGCAGCTACAAGAGGGAGCTGTGCCTGGCGAGTGCAGCAGGTAACGGGTTTGGGCCACCTGGAGCCGTGTGTTTCTGAATTCAGGGCTGAAGGAGAGGTTCATTCACCACCTGGGAGCTCCTGAAAGACCTGGGAATAGTTTTATGTGCATAAATAACCGGATTTTTTCGCTATTTGACATTTTGTGCATTTTAGCAACCTCCTGGTGTGGGAGAGGGGGACAGGAGGGACCTTTATCCTGTGAACACTTGCTCAGCACATCTGATTTCTCCAGGGAGCAGGAGATGCCTGTGCAGGTAGAAAATACCCACGTGGGAGCAAACAGAGTTTTGATTTGTACTCTGCAAATGTCCACTGTGCTGAGGGTACCCAAAACACCCAGGGTAGTGCTGGGGAAGGAGTTTCCAGGAATTATTCCTCTCCCCACACCGATCCTTCAGCAGCGACAGCACTCAGATCTCCAGGCTGCTTTGTTCTTTTCGTGAGGCTGCTGCTGAATTCCCTGGGAATCGGCGCCTGCTGCAGACACTCTGTGAGCAGAACTTCGTGGTGTCAGTGCAGCGAGGGCTGAGCCCACGGCTGGGGGCTCTGCTGCTCTTCTGGCACAGTTTGCCCTGAGGATCCCCTGAAATCCCAGCAGCCGCTCCCAGCCTCCCGTTTAGTGCTGGAGCAGCGCACACGGAGCCCTCGGTGCCCGGGACATGCAGACAGAGGGATGGGATGGGATCCTGCGGGAGCCGGGCAGCATCCCCGGGCTGGAGCCCTCTCCTGGAGGAAGAGGCGGCTCTGCTGCCGGAGCGAGGGGCACAGGGCTGGGCACGTCCTGCTGCGCCCGGATTTGGGGTGCACTGGCCTTTGGAGCCGTGAAGAGGAAAACAGGGGTGTTGGGCAAAGGCAGCCCCAGAGCCGGCTGTCCCCGAGCCTCCGGATAATTCCCAGGGGGTGAGAGGAGTGAGATCACTGCCGTGGTCCCGGCCAGCCTGTGCTCTCCTCCCTTCTCCTGTCTGGAGAGCCCCGGACACCTTTAGCACCTGCCTTGGGCTGGGCTTTGGAGAGCTGCGGGCTGGGACCATCCACCCCTGTCCGAGCTGATCCAGCGGCTCCCAGCGCTGCCAGAGCAAATTCCCTCTCCAGCTCCTCACGGGAGAAGGTTTTCTTCAGCCTGTAGGGCTTTGAAAGCAGTCAGCGGCTACCAGGGCTCATTTTTGGTTCCAAGGGTTGGTAGGACCCGCAGCGGGCTGGGTAAGGCAGGAAGCAGAGGAGAGAGCCCTGGCACACGCAGGGGACCAGGGACAGGGTGCCAGGGACCCTTTAGGACCAAGGGATTCCTTCCATGGGGCTGGGCTGGGATTTGGGGATCAGGGTGCAGCAGCCTCACCCGGCCGTGCTCTGCGAGCCGTAATCGGTGCCTGGCAGGGATAAACTCTGCTTGGAGCTTGGATGGATTCCCAGGGCACGGCACCCAAGGGACACCCAGCCGCAGCCCCATCCCCACCTCCCGGCAGCCGCTGTTTGTTTCCCCAGCGCCGTGACATCGGCCAGAGGTGGCTCTTTCCTGGGGCTGACCACTCCCCCTCCCTTTGAATAGAGCCCTGCCTCAAACACTATGGTATTTCCATCCTCCCCGGCTCCAGCGCCGGCAGCACCAGGTAGCTGGGAGGAGAGCGGACACGAGGGTGCCAAGCCGTGCAGGATACAAAGCTTCTCCCCGGGTCCTTCAGCTGAGCCGTAAGTGGTGGCGACAGAGGCTCTTTGAACTCTCTCGGGGGTTGGAGGTACCTGTGGACATTTTCAGGACACGCCAGATTTGGGTTGTGGTGATTTACTTTTCGTCTCTCCGTTTCCAGTTTCACCCAGTAACTGATTTGTGTATCCCTTCTGCAGAGTGTTCTGTGAATGTCTCAGATGATGCTTCCCTTTAAAAATCTTTACAGATATATATGTGTGGTGCATAAATTCTATATGGAGATTTAGGAGAACATTATTGTTTTCCTCATAGAGGTGGAAGGCTGTGCACTGGCATTAGGGCAGTGAATTAAATTTGCTGTTTTGAATTGTAATTTGGTTTTGGTGTAATTCGGTTGAGTTTTGCTGTGAGGGAGGGGAGATCCAAAGTGCCTGGGCTCGGACAGACAGACCTGGGGCCGATTCGTCTTTGCAGGGATGATTGGGAGGATTTGCTGTGACCCCCCCCAGGTGTTTTCCATGGCGATGCCATCCCCTGAAGGGCCGAGAGTGCCACAGGTGCCAACGTTTGCCTTTGGGGGAAGCTGTGACAGCTGCAGGGATGTGCTGCCACTCCTTGGGAAGAGCAGAATCCTGTCCCCCCAGCCCAGGCAGGGGGACTGTGAGTCCCTGAGGAGCCCAACCAAGGCCTTCCCCCTTCCCACTGCTCTGTAAATCATTGCTTTGCATGTGGCCACTCACTCGGTGTCAGTCACCATCAGCTTCCCACCCTGCCTTGCCAGCTGACACCTTTGGGGCCGGGCTGGTTTCCTGCTGCAGCTCATTCCCCTGGGGTTGCAGTTTCCCCTGCCTGCCATGTGAACAATGCTCTGGCAAGACTGATTTTTGGGGCATTTTGTCCTTGTCCAGGGGTTGGGGGTGTGTGTAAGCTCGAGGTGCTTTTTGTACCCCAGCACTGGGATGTGTGTGTCCTCAGAGCTTTGAGGGGGACCGTGTGCCCCTCCAGATCACAAAACTCATTCTGAGGGAGCAGCTGAGGGACAAAACACACAAGGTAACCCCACCTTCCCCGGTGGTTTGGGGCCCTGTGGAGAGCGGGGTTTGGTGGATTTTCAGCGCAGCTTTGGGCAGCCTGGCCCAGGTGTCGTGCTGAAGGTCCCACAGGGACCAGCCCTGTGCCACGGGAGAGGCTCTGTGGGACGGGGAAGGTGTGAGGATCCCCGGGCAGGGATCCCTCTCTGAACACTGAGCTTTGATCCCGTTCTTTCCCCTTTTGCTCTGGCCCATGGCATTGTGCTGTGAGTCTCCTGCTTCATGGAGGCAAATTCGTGCGTGCAATAACAGCTGACCTAATTGACCCTCCCTTCACATCCTCCTGCTGTGAGCCGGGGCAGAGCAGGGTGATTTCATGGCAGCAGTCTGGGATCCCACCCGGACCCTCTCCTGCCGGAGCCCTGCTGTCAGCTCGCTGTGCTGCTGCTGGGGGCATTATCTCAGCTTCATTAGCAGCTGACTAATCGATGAATGAGCAGAGAGCAGGAGAAACGGAGAGAAAAACCACTTTACTCCGAGCACAGAGACTGAGGGCTCTGTGAGACACGGCCAACTTGAGCCAGCCTGGCACTCTCCCACGGCCCTGTCACCCGTCCCAGCCAGGGTTTGTCCAGCCAAACGGGAAGGCTCTTGAGATGCCATCGCGTGTCGCTCAGCTCTGACAGGCACCGGGGGAGGGAGGGAGAGAGGGAGGGCAGAGCCCCGAGCCAGGGATGCGCTGACAGGCGGCCCCGTCTCGTCCTTCCCAGCTCCTCACGCCGCTAATCCCCCGGCGATCAGCGCCCGGGGGCTCAGACCCTCGGCCTCGCCCCTCACTTTCCCTGGGTGACCTTTTCCCAGCCCTTTAACCCCTGCAGTGCTGACTGCGGCTGCGGAAGGGCCATCGCTGCTCTGTTTATCTATTGACTGCCCCGCCCGCTCGCCCGGCAGGAAACCGCGTGCCAACACTCCCAAGTTACAAAACCATAAGAAATGAGGGATTTAGGGCGGCAAATCTATTAAACACCACGTTTGTAAGTGTGTAAAGCACGCTCCTGCCCACCGCTGCGCTTAGGGATGCTCCTTTTGTCCGAGGTGGATGGGAGGAGGTTTGTGAGATGCCAACAGATCAACAGCCCCTGCTTCCCCTGGGAATGGGGCTGGAAAGTGCCCGGATCCCAAGGGTTAAAGCCTGGCGGAAGGATGTCATTTCCACCGGCTCTCTGCCCCACCCCCTCAAAGATGATAAATTATGATGCACAAATGAAGCGGTTATCACTGAGCAGCTCCGGGCCGGCCTGGCAGCCCGGGAGGGTGGGGGTGTGGCAGGAGCTGCTGCAGCGTTTTAAATTCTTGATTCACCTTCTTGAAGCCAGAAATATTTTGGTGGGGTTGCTGATGCTGCCCCGTCCTCCTGGCTTCTTGTCAGACCCCATGGAAAAGTAATTTTCCCAGTTTGCTGGGGTGGAGGAGAGCACCCGAAGAGTGTTTGGTGGCTGTCCCAGGTGTGCCACCCCGCAGTGCCACCTCCCCCGGGTGCCCAGCTGGGCTGAGGGATGTGGGATGGAGCTGAGTGTGGTGCTGCAGCTCAGAAACTGGGGAACAGTCTGAGCCTCAGGGCTTTGCAGCAGAGCCATGGATGGAGCATTAAACTGGGAAACAGAGACGGGACTTGACTCTGCCACAGTCACAGTGACATCACTCCACTCCCCTCTTCCTATCATTTAAAAAAACATAAAACTAAAACATTGCATGAAAATACTGTTAAGTGTCTTCATATATCCAACAAAGTTCGCTTTTTTCTAATATTAATTTTTAACTCCTTCCCAACTTCTCCGGGCATTTGTGTGTGTGTTAATCATGAGCACAAACAGCTTTGCCCTTTTTAAACCAAGCTTGGTAATCGACTTAAAATTAAAAAAAAAAAAAAAAAAAAAAAAAAACCTTGTAAAAGAGGAGGGATGGATGTTGAAATGAAATTAAAATTTTAATTTAGTTTAGAAATGACCCAAGAGTGTAATAGCTTTGGCTGGTACTTGATCAAGTCCCAAAATAAATGCTGGTTCTCCCACACATGTTTTCACAATAGGACAGGAATAATAAGAGCAAACAATAAGGCTGAAGTCAAGCTGTTAAGTCATTAAGGATTTTACCAAATGGTTCTGATTCCCCTCTATTCACTCGCAGCTCGCAGCAAGCTGTGGCTCTGGATTATCTTGATGTAAATCTGCAGTGATTTCCTCAGCACCAGCCAAGTTACCTGCCCGGAGAGCTCCAGGAGCAGTGGAGCTGAGCTGAGCTCCCTGACAGCATCCAGGGGAGGAGAGCAGCTCCTCAGGCTCTTATTAGAGGAAGCTGAAGAGAAGCAAAATATCGCTCAGCCATCAGGGAAACTTGCTGACAGTGAGAGATGTTTTGGGCTGTGAAGTAGTTTCCTCTGGGAAGTGGTGGAAGTTCTGTTAAAATTAGCCCGGACAAAGCACAGCAGAGCTCCCTCTGTGCCGTCTCTTCCACGCTGGCTTTTCCAGAGCACAATTATTGCGTGCACAGGATCTGCTCACCCGCCTTTGCCAGCAGGGCGTGTCACCTCCTGGGTGCCATCCCTGTCCCCAGTGGGGGCTTGGAATGGTCCCTTCGGGGTTTCCATGATTCCAGGTCCTTTTCACAGCCTGTGATTCTCTGTCCTTTAACCACTGTCACCCGCAAAACCCGCATCAGGTCGGGGAACTGGTTTAATTTGCGTTTAACCGGGTCTTCTCTTGAACCCACAGAGACGGGGATGCAAATTGTCGCTGAGTTTTGTGTTCCTGCCCCTCTCTTGTGCTTTTAAACAGCTCAGCTTGGAGGGGAAGAGAAACCAGAAAGCAAACTGGCTCGAAATGTCTTGGAGCTGCTGTCTAGAGATGCTAATCAGCCCTCGCAGGCTGTGAGGGAGCTGCTGGGGCAGCTCTGGTTAATCCCATGGCTGTTCCTTGTCGCACGGAGCCTGTCCCGGGTGTCAGCTCGGGTTTGGTGCTGCTGGTGTCAGCGCACACCTCGGGCAGCAGCGTGCGGTGCCTCGCTGGAAGGTTCAGCCTGAGAAAGATGCAAACGACACCCAGCGAGGCATGAACGGCTCTCGAGAGCTGCTGCGAGCGAGGTGCCTCGATCAAGGGGGAAAAACCCCAAAGCAAACCCCAGCTGCAAGGCGGAGAGCAGAGCTGCTCCCGGGGATGCTGCTCCCGGGGATGCTGCTCCCGGGGATGCTGCTCCCGGGGATGCTCTGTGGGGCTGTGACCCGCACTCCGGGACACGCGGCTGTCACTGCGCAGGTGAACAGCCCCCAGCTCGCTCTGGCTCCCTGTCTTGGTTTGGTAGCATCAACCTTTGCCTAAGGGCGAGGTCAGATGGTTTCCGAGGGCTGAAGGTCGGGGTCAGGTGTGCGGTGGGCTGGGATTGAGCACCTTGCTCCGAATTAGGGGATGCCCTTCACGCCAGGGATGCTCCACCCTGGAAGTGTCCAAGGCCGGGTTGGACAGGCCCTGATCTCAGGGGGGTGTCCCTGCCCATAGCACGGGTGGAACGGGATGAGCTTTCAGCTCCCTTCCAACCCAGATGCGCTCACTCAGGTTGCAGCGATGGGCTCCACACCGCCTTTGTCTCGCCCAGCTGCAGCTGCCCCAGCTGCGGGGAGATTGAAGGCGAAGCGTTTTAACGCCTCGTTAGGGCGGGCTGGCAGGGCGTGCACAGATGCTGAGATTAGTTAAGGCTTCTCAGCCGCGCTAACTCGCTCTCGGTGTGGTTTTGGGTACAGCACGAAGAGAAACAGACTGCTTGTTCTTCCACCGCGTAGGGGGAGTTTTCAGTCTTGTGAATTAAAAAAAGAGAAGTTTGAAAAAAAAAAGTCTGCTGGTGTTCGAGGCAGAGTTAGCAATAACCAGCAGGAAATGATGATGATAATTTAATACCGTGCACATGCAGGTGTTTTGTGTTGGGCCATTACTCACAGGGCGTGGGGGAGATGCTCTGGGGGTCCCTGTTTGCTGAGGTGCTGAGTGAGGCACAGCCAAAGCAGCTCTGCCCTCCCCGGGGGTGGAGAGCTGCAGAGAGCTCGGCAGCAGCAGAGCCCCCGCGGGAGCAGCAGAGGGAAGGCTGGGAGAGGACCCAGGCCCTCCAGGAGGTGTTCAAGATGTAGAAGTGGAGGCTGGAGGTGATGTGGCTGTGCTGGTTCTGCTGAGAAGAGCTCAGCATAGCACATGTGGAGCACGAGTCTGATGAGAGAGCTGGAAAAGGGCTCAGCCAGAAGGAAAGGAGACTTGGGGGGTCCTTGTGGCTCTGTGCACCCCCCTGACAGGAGGGGACATCCANGGGAGNTCAGTCTGTTCTCCCAGGGAATCAGTGATATGAGTAAAGCAAACAGCCTCAGGTTGCACCAGGGGAGCAATGTGGATATCAGGAAAATTTCCTGGACATCAGGAATATTTCTTCACTCAAAGGTTTGCACAGTCACAGCTGCNCGAGGCATGGTGCAGTCACCTCCCCTGGAAGTGCTCAAAACGTGAGGTGGCACTGGGGACAGCCTGGCAGTGCAGTGCCAGGTCAGGGTGGGAGGGGATGCTCCTGGGATTTTGTCCTCAGGTAACTCAGCCAGGTGTTTGCAGCTGCAGAGGCCACAGCCCAGGGCTCTGCAGGAANGCAGAGGTGCTGCCCAGCTGGGTGCTCAGGGAGGGTAAAGCAGGCTGGGAGCAGCTGTGCCCTCGGCTCCCGGTCCCATCCCNCCTGAGCCAGCCCAGACTGTTCCCTTCCCTCTTTCCTCGCAGCACCTTGGAGTCCCATCCCCCAAAAAAACCAGTGCCTGCCTTGGCTCTGCATTTCCACTGGCATTGCAAGGAGAGGGAGAAANTTCCACGCTCTGGTAACAGATATAACACAAAGGGCTCGTTGCTGGTTTAAAATCCCAGCTAATGAGCAGCGCTGGCGGGACGTGCTCAGGAGAGTGACTCCATGTGAGGAATGGCGAGTGGCACTGCAGGAGGGAAACCTAAGCTCATGTGCAAACCAGAAAAACAGCAAAGTTCTTTGTGAGACAGACGGGGCTTGGCAAAGCTTTCACAGGAAAGGTGTTGATCTCAACAAACTGCCTTTTTTTTTTTTTTTTTTTTTTTTCTCTCAAAAGAAAAAAATTGGCAACAATTTCCCACCGATTCTCCGGCAAAGGAAACATGATCTCATCTTCCCTCAGAGCAGCTCCCTCAGCCTGCAGGTGATCATTCCCCATTGTCAGGCTCTCCCTTGGTTACACTCCTGCATCTGAGCGCTGCTTTGGTACGACCCCTCTAATCACAACATTTCCTATTCACCCTCATTTTTCCTCTTGACTTTTCCAGCCCAAACTGGTTAAGGGGGCAGTGGGACACTGCTAAGGTGACATGCAGCTGTGGAAAGGATTTAGGTGGTGCTGTCAGTTTTCATGGCATGGAATTTAATGCCCATCTCCATTCCTGCAGGCACCTGCAAGATGATGAGTTATTACACGGACACAACCATTGGCAACACTTATCCTTTGGCTCGGCCTGGAATGATGGTAAGGTAAAATTTCCCCAAACTGGGAATAAAATCCACCCTGAGCTGGGAAATATTCCCAAGGCAGCCCCATCGTTTTCCTTTAAATGGTTCCGAGCAAGCATTTGGCTTTTAAATATTGATTTGCCATCAAGGAAATCTATTCCCCCACAGGGAAATGGTAACAATGATAAAAAATTCAAACATCCTGCATTTATTTATAGGTATGTGCATGGTATTGTCTTCTTCTGGGGGGACAAACACTTAAATGTAAAGTCTTTATTAGATGGTATAATATATATATATGTATATGTGTGTGTCCATGGTAAATATATATATAAATATATATATAAATAAATATATATAAATATATATATAAATATATATATAAATATATATATATGTATATATATAAATATATATATGTAACATATGCACACAGATGCACATAATAAATATGGTGTGCACATTTATATATGTATAAAATACACGTGTATAAAATAAAATGAAAATTATAACCTGGGATCACTTATTAAAGCTTTGTCCCCAGNCTAAACAAATCTGTTCCTAATGTCTGATAAATATTTTTTCTTTATAAAGTATAAATTTAGCTTCACATACAATAAAAATAAATGTGCAATTTATATTGAATTATAAGCTAGGATTACATAGGTGTGAGGATGTAAATGCTGATATCACACATATAATCAGTAAATCTATAATGTATTGTGTGTTAACACAATAATACAGAATATTATGTAATGTTTGGCTAATAATACATTATATTATATAAAATATATATGCATCTTTATTTTTGGTAGAAGGTACATAACTCATATACCCATGTGTGCATACCACATGTATAAATGTGTCTGTGGACACCACAATAAGAGAAATATGAATATAAAAATCGAAATATAAAAAAATAATCCCAAATATTATCCCTATAAAAAGGAAAAGGAACATAAATATATAAATATATATATAATATCTATATATTTTATATTGTATATGTATTTTATATATATATAAATAAATATAACTCATATACCCATGTGTGCATACCACATGTATAAATATGTCTGTAGACACAATAAAACAAATATGAATATAAAAAAATCCAAATATAAAGAAAATAATCCCAAATATTATCCCTATAAATAGGAAAATGAATCATAATATAATATAATATAATATAATATAATATAATATA
>OAMK01000091.1:84361-110450 GCA_900205225.1 Saxicola maurus maurus
AGGTTTTCCCTAATTCTGGGATTTTGGGGCTCGTGGTTAACCCTGGTGCTGCAGAGCCCTGGGAGCCCAGAGCTGCCCACACATTTTCCCTCAATCCCAGTTTTCTGGCCAGGCTGAGGCGTGGGGTGGAAGGGGAGCAGCACTCCACAGCAGTCCTGTGGCCCTTTGGGAATGAGCCGTTGGGAATTTTTAGTAGGAAATGAATTTTTTTTCCTCTGGTTTATGAGCCATCCTATAGAATTTCATCATTATTCTTGCCTGAGAACTCTGCCTGCCGGCTGCAAACCTCTGCAGAGAGGAAATCTCTGCTTGGATCAGCGGCATTTGGGCAATTTCTGCAGAGCTTTGAAAGGTTTTCAGAAAGCTCCATTTCCCCATCCTTGCCAGATTTCCATGAGGTGTAGAAATGATCAGATTGTGGATTCTTTGGAGCCCTCCAGGGAAGGAATCCTTCCTGCTCTCTTTTACTCCAGTGTCTGTAGAGCAGAGGGAATGTGGGATCTGGCCAGGAGATGGGAGACCCTGGGTGCCCCCAGGNGTGAGCCCAGATCCCAATTATCCTTCTCAGAGCCTGGCCTTGGCCTTGCCAGCTCCTTTCCCATCCTGAGCTGTGCGCTGGGAGTGGCTGTCCCTCCCAGGTCTCACACCTTCTGCAGCTCTGTGTGTTTTATTTATGAGTGAATATCAGGGACTGGCCATTGGTGTGTCCCATCAGACCTTGTCCCAGCGATTGCTGACTCCCTTTGCATCCTGCCAGGCCGGGATTGTCAGAGAACCTGGGGACACTTTGCACCCAGACCCCTCTTGCCCCGGGGGACCCCAAATCTCATCCCGATGTCCCTGAGGGAATCCCCACAAACCTTCCCCCTCCCTGCAATCCCCGAGCAGGGCCTGAAAGCAAAAGCCAACNGGGAACAATCTCTAGCCCAGGGAAAGTGATCTTTCCATCAGAGCAGGGAAGGTTTCTCTCAGTGAGCGAGCGGGTGGTGAAAGGTGCCGTCACCGCTTGCTNGAGCCATCCTTGAGCTCTTGCGACATTCCCAGCAGGAGGCGAATCCCAGATAGCCCCACAGGGAGCTGCAGACCTGCCGGGTCCCACCCTGCTATCCCAAGAATGCATTTGAACAGGAGCTGNTTCTGCAGCCTCTGGAGGTCGGGGCTTCAGATGGAAATCAAGCTCCAGACACAGTCCCACGGGGCAAATTTCGGGATTTTTGGAGTTGGTGCTCGGCTCAGATAAGCCCTTGAGAGCACAGATACTTTATCTGAGCCTTATCTGAGCTATTTGCATCACTTCAGCCTGAGAAACTGCTGTCAGACTTTGGGGGGGAGGGGCAATTAGGATCATCTTTCNGTCCTTTTAATTGTTATTTGCAGCTCAGAGACCCTTCCAGGAGGGCGGGACTGTCCGTGCCCCAGCACAGCTCTGGAGAGGGGAAGAGCAGGAAGGAGTGCCCGGCTCAGAGAAGTAAGGACAGCCTGAGGAGGGATATTCCCTGGAAGGGATTGCATCTCTGCTCTCCTAAAATGAGAGAGAAACCAGCCCGAGCTGCCCCTGCTGCCAATTGGGAATGGAGATGATTCCTCCTTTCCTGAGCAGAGCCAGGGCTGAGCTTTCCAGAGGAGCTGCACCTCGTTTTCCAGAGCCTGCTTTGTGCCTGTGGTGTTTCTCACCTTACCTGGAGCCTCTGGGGGAAATATGGNGTCCCTGATTCCCAGCTCTCCCTCTTCATCCCAGCTTTGTTGGACTGTTCCCAGAGGGTGGGAGGTTCATCCAGCCAAGCTCCCAGTCCTGGGGACTCTTCCCAGCACCCATGGTCATGGAATCAGAGAATCCCACAATGGTTTGGGCTGGGGGAGCTAAAAGCTCATCTTGTTCCTGGTCAGGGACACCTTCCACTGGGCCAGACTGCTCCAAGTCCTGTCCAGCCTGGCTTTTTATGGGAGAAGGGTTCCCAGGGATAAGATCTAGGGGTCCAGACTCTCTCATCTGGGGTTTGGGAGACCTTGGCTATATCACCAGAGAGTCTTTAGGCATCTGAACTCCCTTGGAGTGAGATCCCCAAATCCCTGCAGCCGTCCCTGTGAGCCCCTGCACAGCAGTTTCTCACGTTGGAGATGCAGATGATTAATTCAGTGCACATTTTATTGCCATACTTAATTCAGTGAGGTCAGGAGAGTGGCTCGGGTCCCTGGAGAGCAGGGCTGGGATTATACACAGAAAGAGATGTCTGAAGTGATCCTTGGCCCTGGAGCTGCCTGCAGTGTCCCCAGCACGTGCTGGAGTTTCCCAGACCTTCCCCCATCAGCTCTGGGATCCATTGGCTTTGGAAAAGCTGCACTGGGCCAATTGTTGGCTNTGTGACCAGGGCTGGAACGTGGCTCCTCTCTGTGCAGCTGCTCCTGGGGAGGCAGGCAGGGAGAANCAGGTCCTGCTGTGTTGGGATGGTGGTTCCTGCTGGGGACAGCCAGGGGACACTTGCTCTGAACGGCTTCAGAGGTGTGGGAACAGCCTGGAATGGAGGATGGACTTTGCACATGGGCTTATTTCCAGCTTGAGGCTCACAAAAGGAGCTTCTCCTGCTCTTGGAGCTGCCTTTGGANACCTGTGATCCCCTCTTGGAGACTGGGCTTCTCTTCTGATGATGCTGCAAGGGAGGGNTGGGATGCAAACCTGGGATCCTCACAAATTCCCTCCCAAGGGGGNTTGGTCTTTTCTCAGGAGTAACAAAGGGGTGGACAAGGAAAAACAACCTCAAGTTTAGTATTTAGGAAAAATGGAGATAATAAACTTCTCTGCCAAAGGGGAGATTTGATTTCTAAGGAGATCCAGCCCAAACTCCTTCTCCTTAACTCAGCAGCAGTTATTTTCAGGAGTCAGGAGTGCCTTTCTGTGTGATTCACTCTCCACATCTGAGGTTCAAGTGGGGCCAGGGGGCTCTTGCTTGGTCAAACTGATGTCAGCATTGAGGTAGAAAAGGAAAAAAGGAAGAGATGCCCCAAGGGAGCCTGTTCATGGAAAAAATTCTAATTTGGTCAGTTCCAGGCATCTTGCAGAAGAGTCTGCACTTGGGAGATTTCAACCCAGTTTTCCAGACTCCAGAGACAGGACTAATTCTGGGAGGCAGTGATGGAAATAAAGCTGCACCAGCTCCTCACCACCAGCACCCCTGGGGTGTCTGAGGCATCTCCAGAGGTGTCCAGCCCTGCTCTGCATCCAGCTGAGCCCAGGAGAGCAGAGGCCCCCTGTGTCTGGCAGCCCTGGCTGTGTTTCCATCCAGGCAAACAGCCCCTCCATGGGAGCAGGAGCAGCTTTCCTTGTTCTGCAGCAATCTGACAGGATAATGAGGCAGCCCAGCAGCTTTGCTTTGCCTTCCCCTTGTGCTGACTCCCAGGCTGGGTGTCAGCTCAGTCCCCATATCTTGAGGAAAAACCTTTTTTTTTTTTTTTTTTTTTTTAAACTTTTCTCCTTGCCGCTGCCAAAAGTGAGGCGGAAATCATCAATATTTTATCAAAACCAAATCCAAATATTTCCAGCCAAACCTCAGCGTTTTCTGGTGCTGATGCAGAAACAAATCTCGGTGGGAAATGCCAGCAGGGGAAGCAGATGGAGCCACGGGCTGCAGTGCTCTGGGGTGTGTGTGAGGGGCTGAGGCACGGGGTGGTTGAACCCAGGAGCTAAATTTGGGCTGCTCTGTGTTTATGCAGAGCTCTGTGGTGTAAACAGCCGTGCTCTGCTGACCTGGGCAGCTCATCCCAGAGCACAGCAAGCACTGATCCCCTCCCTCCCATCCAGGAGCAGGATGTGCTGCTGCACCCCAGCCCCACTCTCAGCTCAGGGAATGATTTCTAAAATCCCACCTGCTCCTGCCTGCCTGTGATCACTTCTGCCTCCACTTTTGCTCCCCTGCCACACTTCCACAGCATCCTGTCTCTCAGCNCCACTGGGTCGTGGTGGGAGGACTTTCCCCTCCCCAACCACCTGAAGTCAGAGTTTTTGGGGCTCTCCCACGCCTGCCAGCAGCACCTTGCCCTCCCTGGCTGTTGCTGCTGCTCCTCACTTCATTAGCACCAGGGATGTTTATAAATGGCAGGATAATATTTTTCGTTTGCAGTTTGGGTTTCCAGGGCAGCCACTTTCTGAAGCACTTAGGAAGTTTAGAGAAGATGAGGTTATATAAACGCTTTTCCCCCCCTGGGCCCTTATTAATCAAGAGGCTGTGGAGCCATTCCCAGAGCTTTGGGATGGAGGGCACTGGCTGGGTGAGGGGAGGCAGCTTTTTCTTGGCTCCTGCCCTTTATTTGGGAGTCAGGGATGAATGGAGCTCTCAGAGCTGTGGGGTTTGAAGCTGCTCCTGGGTTATGTCAAACTGAGTTTGGGGCTGGACCCTTGTGGAGCCCCTTCTGGTTTAATGTTGCTTTTCCTGGCCCTGTGGATGCATCCCTGTAAAATTTGGTTATTTGGTGTAAAAACTTTGCATTTCCTGAGTGCAGGGCAAATCAAATATGACTTTGACAGAAGTGTTCATCAAGCTGTGCTTTTCCAGTGAAACCACACACACTGATAAATAATTCCCTGATGCATTCCTAAAGCTTCCCAGCTTTTTCCTACCCCAGCTCCACCAGCAGCTGCTCCCCAGGGTGGGTTTGGAAAACAGGAGCCAGCTTTGGTTCCCACTAGAATGAAACCAAGCTCTGCTCCTCCTCTGTGTCCTTCCTCCTGCTGCCTCCTCCCCACAAGGGATGAGGAATGGGGATTTTCTCTTTTCCTTGGCTGGATGGAGCTCTGTCTGCAGCAGCAGGTCCAGCTGGAGCTGCAGGTCCACAGGAAATCAGCTCATTAATCTGCTGNTCCACCTTCCCAGCCAGGCTCTCCCAGTGTGAAAATGATGATTGAAATAGCCAGGGGTGGGAAATGATGATTTNAAGGGGGTAAAAAGGCAGATTTGCAACTATTGCTGACTGGGGCCTTGACAGAAGGAAACTGAATTTCTTCCGGGTCTGGGGAGCGTGTGAGGAAAGGTGTTGAACATCTGGAGTGATTTAGGAGCTCAGCTGGGCTGGGGATTCAATCCTCCCGTGGCTTTTGGCCGGGGCTGGTGCAGGTTGGATGGTGAGAAGATCCCTGGTCACCTCCCCCAGGGATGGCTGTGGGGCCCAGGACATTTCAGGCAGCCCTGGGGTGTTGGATGCATCATCCGAGGGGATTCTCTTCACTTCCCAGAACTCTTTTTCAGATTGGAAGGAAACTCCAAGCCTCAGAGGTTATTTTGTTTCATCTCACAGAACATAAATCTGCTTCCCAGCTTCCCTTTGGCCCCATCCTTCCCCTCCCACAGAATCCTCCTCGAAGAGGTGAACTAACTGGGTGAAAAGAGCTTGTTAACAAATTACTTTTAATAGGCCTTTCTTTTTTTCCATTTTGCAATTCCTTCCCATATTAAAAGTGCAAAAATAGAAAGTTTTAGNTCTGGCTAAATGACACAACATTTTCCTTGTTTATTTTCTTTCCACTGCTTTAACTCAATGAGAAGTGTGGGAAAAGAAAAAAAAAAGAAAAAAAACCTCTACAACAAACTGGTCTGTATCAGCCAGGAACATATTTAGAAAAAAATATTTGCATCTGATTTTTTTTCCTCCAGCCACCAGCAAAGCATGGAAAATAATAAATCAATCATGTTTTTGCTGCAGGCAGTTGGGAGGTGGATGGGGAAGCAGAGTGTGCTGAACCCTCTCAGATCCCAGCAGCTTCCTGAGGATGGGATGAGGGAATGGCTTCAGGGTGGAGGCGGGTGGGTTTAACGGGNTGCTGGGAAGGAGTTAATCCCTCCCCGGCCCGGAGAAGGTGCGGTTGTGATCCCAAGGCCGGGCTGGGTGGGATTTGGAGCCCCTGGGCTGGTGGGACGTGTCGCAGCCACGGCAGGGTGGCTCTGGATGAGCTCTGAGGTCCCTCAAACCTCGGGGGTGCTGTCCCGGCCCTCGGGAGCCGCCCTGCCCTGCCCTGCCCAGCGCTGTCTGCTCCCATTCACACCCCCGAGGATTTAGGAGCTCATCAGGAGGCGCTCCCGGGGAGAGAGGCGTGTTATTTAATTAGCTGCACAATGGGCTGGCTGGGAGGCACGTGGTGGCTCTGATGGCAGGAGATAGATGTCCTTTTAGCCGGGCTAATTGTTGGGAAATAGCGAGGGCTTTGTTCGGCCCCAGCGTGGGCTCTGTGATCTCGCAGAGCCCAGGGGCTGCCCGCTTATAATTTTAGACAGATCTATTCAAGGCTGCCCTGCAGCGCGGGGCCGAACAAGCCGGGCATTGTTGCGGAGCCAGGAGCGGCGGCCAAGAAAACCACCCCGAAAAACCCAAACACGTGTAGGGAGGAATATTTCCCCGGCGTTTATCCACTGCCAGGTTGCCAAGCGCGGACAATTGCGGGAGAGGAGGTTTCCCTCTTCGAGACGCATTTGCAGGCGGGTCCCTCATCCCAGCGATGCTGCGGGTGATGCTGGCACAGTCTCCCTTGGAGGGCATTCCCAGGGCTGCGGGGCTCATCCTGGAGTTCCCGTGCATGGGATAGCCGTGCCCAGTCCCGAATTCTCTCTCTAGACTGGCTGTGTGCACCTGTCACCGCGGCAGGACGCTGGTTTGGGATGGAGGGATTTTGGCTGTTGGGTCTTGGTTGTTTGTGCCTCCCTGTGGAACAGGGGATAGAAATCCCAGTTCTCTCCCCTGAGCTCTCCCCTCAAATCTCTCTCTGGAGAGTCCCAGTCACAGTCCCCAGCCCTGAGCTTCTCCTTTGGGACTGCTGAACTCCATCTCCTTGGGACGGGAGAAAGTGTAATTAAGATAAAGGGATGNAGACACAAAGGTGGAAATATTGACAAGGAATTCAACTTTGATCACTTGAACCCCTCAGTCCTGGCCCTGGCCTTAGCCTGGGGGTCACTGCAGTNCTGTGGTTTGTTTTCCTGGGCTGATCACTTCCAAGTGGCTGTGAGCATGGGGTTTTCCTGGTGGTGCCACTTCTCAGGCTGTGGGTTCTGTACCGGAGCTCGGAGCTGGACTGAGCTCCCTNGGGAGGTGCTTCTGTGCCTCTTGGACCTTGACAAAGTGAAATGTGCCTGTCCCCTCGTGTTTGGTGAAGCAGTGGGTGGTGTTCTGCTGGTGATGGGTTTTTGAAAGATGGAAAGGGCAGATAAGCGTCAGTGATCACAGTCTGGCTGTCAGGAAACCATTTATGAGCAATGATTCCTTTGCCTCTCCTTCATAATGCCGCCGTGTGTCCCAGGGAAGGGAGTTCCACGGGCTCAGCTCGGTGAAGAGAGATTGGTGAATGCCAAGAGTGCAGCCACAAGCAGAGCTGTGCTGCTTAAACCTGAACGAGCTGCTGTGTTTGTGCTCTGAAGGAGAGAGAGCTGAGGCCAGAGAGATCTGAGCCAAGGCGAGAGAGGTGCTGCAGGTGCGATTGATGTGTATTGGCTGCACGTGCTCGGTGAAATTGAGAACATCGGGAGTTCAGCAGCNAAACCCTTCAGGATGTGTTTACCGAGAGCTCGGTGCTGTGACTCGAGGGGAGCGGGACAATGTCCCGGGAGCAAACAGCGCTGCAGAGCAGCTCCCGAGGATTTTCCATCCAGCAGGGACACGAGTGAATGGCACGGAATTCCCGTGGGGAGGAATTCACCTGGGGCGCCCAGAGCAGCTCCTCGGGTGCGGGATCAGCACCTCTGCGGAGCCAGGAGCAGGAGGCACTGGGAGATGCTGGAGCAGCCTGTGGGACGGGGCTGCGGGCTCTGTGTGCCGAGCCCTGACCCCCGCTGGCCACAAAGCGGCTTTTGTGAGCCCTCCCCGGGAGTTAATGAGCGCAGGAGCCGCGGAGGCTCGGAGCCGGACAGGAGCGCATTGTGGCAGCGCTGGCTCGGGGCTGGGCCGGCACATCCCAGCGGGAACTCTGCCCTGCTCTTCCTGCCGCGGGACTTTCCAGCGAGGGGACCTCAGGGCCACATGTGGGGCACGGCCATCCCCGGGACCCTGCGCTGCTCTGGGAGCGGCACACGCAGCATGTGCCACCACGGGCTCTGCTNCCAGCCAAAATCGGGAGGCTGCGGTCAGCAGGGCTAATCCAGCCTCCTCTGACCAAAATAGTCCAATACTTCCCAGCTATTACGGCGCTTGAAAGAACTTCTCGTATCATTTTAAATTCCAGGAAAGGTATCTCCCAGGGGAACGGCCGTGGCAGCTGCCTGCTCTTTCCTCTCATTGCACAGGGCCACCTCCACACCCAGGGCCACCTCCCTGCTCTTTCCTTTCTTGGAGTGGTGCTGCTGCTCCTTCCAACAATGTCCCCGTTACGATAAATCCTTTCATGTCTCCGTTTCTCCCTCGAATTGCAGGACAGTTTTGTTTTTTTTTTTTTTCTTTTTCCTTTCCCCTTTGCTCCTGATTTTTGTCTCATGCCCTCTGGGTATTGTTTACTTGACAAAACATCAAACCCAATCCCTGACCGCTCGCGGTCATTAAAAATCCCATGGCAGTTTTGGGGAAGGCTCCAATTTGGCTAATTACGTTCTGCCATAAATATCCCCCTGCAGTTTTAATTGGATATGGTGTTCTTCATTTCCTGGCCATTACAGCTGGGTGGATGCTCCACGTTATTACGTGGCCCTCGTATTTCACCCCATGTTTTGGTAGCAGCAGTGCTCGGAAAAACTCCCCCTCCAGACCAGAAGTTACACCTAATTCCTGCTGGANTGAGAATGGGGAAATGCGAGGGAAAGAAGCTGACCCAGCTCCACGGCATCTGAAGGAGAGCCAGCAGTGCCCTGGGCTGGGACAGGAGCGAATTTGGCCGTGGAGAAGTGGAAGAGCCATCCCAGCCAGGAGAAAGNTCATGGAAGAGCCGTCCTTGCGTTCGGAAATCACAGCAAAGGTCTCTCCGAACACCTTTCCCAGTGCTAAATGAATAGTAATTATTGTTCTGTTAACCCAAGGTTAACAGCGGCCCGGGAACAANGGGGCATCACTGCCCATCCTTTCTTTGTTCCCAGCGGTGGCAAACAGCGGGGCTGCACTGCCAGGGGGGCAGATGGTTATCGCCCATCCTCGGGCCCAGGGCCGCTCTCCAGCCCCTCATCCTCCCNCCCCGCACCGAGCCTGAATGGATTCTAACGTTCGGTAACCACACACTGGAAAACGAGGGTGAGACTTGGATGGGNAAGAGGAAAGATTTTCCTAAAGCCTGTGAGCAGCAAATAGGAACCAGTTGCTGAGGCGAAGTCATGTTTGGCAGGTCTTGGACTCGGAATGGTCACATCCCAGCTGAAGAAACTAATCAATGGATTCCTTCCATGCCTTCCGCGAACACTGAGCCATTGAGCGGCTCAGCTGGAGCTCGGAGCCAGCGCTTTCATGTTGCAGCTCTGAAGTGAACACAAATTAAGGCGGCTGCTGGGATGGAGTTCGAAGGAGAGATTCAGCTGCCCTGGGAGAAAACCTCTGTCCGCAGCCACTCTGTTCTCTTCGTCCCCTTTGGGGATTTTTGCCCTGGCGTTACTTTTGGAAGCATTTCCANTTTCCCTGCGCGTAGGGGTTGCCGTGCATTGCACCAGCGAGATGGAACACGGGTTCAGGGAGGCACAGGGTGGTGAGGCAAAGCTCAGAGCTGCTCTGCAGCCATCCTGCACCCGTGGGCTCNGTGTCCCGGGCTGTGTGTGACCGGGGCTCAGCTGGGATGCCAGGAGCGTGTGGATCTCTCCTAATAAAAACCCCACAAGCTGTGAGGAAGGTCTGTATTAGAGCCTCTGTCCTGGTCCAGAAGAGAAGGATCTCCAGTACAGGTGCCCTGGAGTTCAGCCAGTCCTCGAGATGGTTACACTGCAGGAGGGGCTGAGCCAAAAGCATCGGCCCAGGAGAGCAAGGCTAAAGCAGAGACACCTCAGGGCACCCTCTGTGCTGCTGCATCTCCATCCCGGGGCTCTGTGCCCAGGGGAGCCTTGTGCTGCGTGCCGCCAGCCCGTCCCGGTGCCCGCCGCGCCTCCTGCTCTGTTTCGCTCCGGGGGTTGTGGTTTTGCTGCAGCCGCGCTCGGCGCGGGGGGGTCATTTCCATACGGTTGGGACCGCAGGTGCTTTCTGCTGCCCCGCCAGGCAGCTGCACAACCCGACCCCAGCCCAGAGCGCAGCCAGGGAGCGACTGGGGGCTCTGATAGCTGCATCAGGTTTCTCTTCCCAAGCCCGCGCTGGAGGGATCAGAGATCAGACAGAAAGGCAGCTGTTTCTCCTGAATCCCCTTTTGATTTTCAACTGGAAATGTTCTGCTAAATCTCCTCTCTGTGCTTTTCTTCCTCAATCGTTGACGTACGGGGAAGAAAGAAACCCAAACCGAAAGCAGGTGCAAGCACATGATCGTGTCCCGGGGAGGGAGCACATTTATCCCTGCAGCCATCCCCTTTCCACCTTCGGGTTTCCAGGTTCATTCCTGTGGTAGGTTTCAAACCACCAGCCGAGGTTTCCAGCCCTGTGCTCTGCCTGAGCACGGCTCAGGTTCTCCCGAGCCCTCAGGAATCAGTGGAGGGAGTTTTCCATCACAGCAAATCGCTGCTCCCACTCCACCGCTGCAGAACTGAGCTTNCAAGTAAACTGAAAACAAGATTGCATGTAAAATTGAGAATGTGAGAGGTTGTCGGTGGGTGAGGAAGATGAACTTTGGGCTGGAGCTCCCTGCCCAGCTTTGCCAGCTCTCAGCCCTCCTGTGCCTGCCCTGGCAAAGCCGTGTGTGCAGCCAGAGCCGGCTCTCCTCGTCCGGGCCCTGCACCTCGCGGCTCCTTTCAGTTGCACAAACTCTCTGCTATAAATACGCCCATGGTGGCTGAGAAAGGCCCCGCTGCAGAAGCGAAATAATCTGAGCTGCAGCGTTTGCATCTGCAGTTCGTCTTTCGGGGCCTTGGGGGGTTTCAGGGGTGTTTGCAAGCGGGACCCGGGTCCATCCTAAGGGCTGGGCAGTGGCTGTGCCCCCGGGCAGCTGCTCCTGCTCCTGTGCTCGTTTGAGCCCATCTTTGATGAGAGCAGCCTGGTCTGTGCCAGAGTCGGAAGCTGTTAAAGACTTTCGGAGTGACAGAACCACAAGAGCTGGTTGCTAATGACTTTTTTTCTCCGTACCGGTAAGCTGACATCTGTGAGTCATACTCTCCTTCTGCTGTGCCGTTTGTGGTCTGAAGTTTGTGCTACCTAAATACAATCAAACAGATTTCATGTGAAAACCGATATTCTTCTGTTAACTCCATGCCGTGCTGGCATGACACTCATCTTGTATCTTCAAGATGCTTTTTATCCAGTCAGTTCCCAACTCTCTTTGGCCTCCCACCCGTACCAAGCAGGGCTGGGAACAACCACCCCTGGCTGTCGCCCACCACGGCACAACGTGCTCTGCTCTGCCCCGGCTGTGCCCCTGAGTTTGGATGTGCTTGTGGGTGGGAGAGGATCAGGCTGCTTCAGGCAGGATGATGGGGATTGACAACGGGGTGATGGAAATGTGAGGTGATGTGAGCGTCAAAGGGTGATGGGAGCTGAGGAGGGGAGTGTGAAAGGCGGCGGGTCGTGTCGAGACGGGCAGGGTGAAGACAACTGGCTGGTTTCGAGAACCATGGGTTTCACCAGCGGCTCCAGGCAGGGCTGCCTGCTCTTACCCCGCGGTGTTTGCGGAGCGGGATGGAGCAGCGGTCGGGGCGGAGGCGCCCTGGACGCGCTGCCCGCTCCTGCCCCGAGCCCCGCTCCCCCGGCAGCGCCGGCTCCGCTCCCCGCCGGGCCGGGGCCGCCTCCGGGGCGGGGCGGGGCGGGTCCCCTGCCGCTGTCACCGCTCGGGGCCGCCCAGCGCCCTCCCCTCGGCTCAGCCCGGCCGGGGCGGCGGCGGCGGCAGCGGCCGGAGCGGAGCGGGGAGCGCAGCGCAGCCGGGAGCGGAGCGAGGAGCGCGGAAGGAAGGAAGGAGGAGGAGGAGGAGGAGGTGAAGCAGGAGGAGGAGGAAGAGCAGCGGGAGGAGGAAGGCAGCGCCGGCCGCGCTGCCCCGGGCGCCCCGCTCCGCGCTCGGCGGGGCTCAGCCGCCGCCCCCCGCTCCCGGCGCGACGCCCCCGCGGCGCTGCCCCAGCCATGAAGGCGGCGGTGGATCTGACCATCATCAAGACGGAGAAGGTGGACATCGAGCTCTTCCCGTCCCCCGGTGAGTGCCGTGTCCCGTCCGCGCCCCGCTCCGCTCGTCCCGTCCCCTTCTCCCTGCGGAGGGTTTGGGGGGGAGAGGCTGAGCTTGGGGGCTCAGAGAGCTCTGCGTGGGGTTTTTTGGGGGTGTCTGCCGGAAGGGAGCACGGAGCGCACCCCAAGTCGCAGCGCAGCGGCGCCGCCCGGGCTCTGCCCGCTGCCGAAGGCGAATTGACTTTCCGAGCGCTTTTATGACTTTCCATCCCCCTCCTTCTCTTAAAATCCATCCCGCCGCCCTCCCAGCCGCCTTCCCTCATGCTGCTGGCATCCCTGCCGGGATGGAGGGAAGTCCGTCCGGCGGGGAGGCAGGAGAGATGCGCTCCCCGGGACTCTCCGCCTGTNCCCATCGTTAGCTGGGATGTGCGTTCTCCCCATCCTTCCCTGTCTTGTGTGGTCCAGGCACTCGTTGTAGTTGGGAAACACAACTCCAGCGGTAACTGCTCTGGATTTAGCACGTTTAATCCAGGAAAACCCGCCGCTTTGATTTTTTTTTTCCGCCCTTCTGGAGCTGGAGAAATGGGTGGAGGGAGGGTGTAGAGAGCAACACGGTACTGAGGGNAGGCGAGAAGGGTTTTTTGTGTTGTAGCGGCGGGTTCAGCTGCTGCTGGCTGTGGTTTCTGTTCCGAGCCGAGCCCTCACCAGAATAAGGGCTGCTCTTCACACACTGGTGGCTTCTGGCTGCTCGCTGACCCGGGTGCTCAGCTCCTCTCTGCNCTGCCCAGGCGAGGAGGAGGATGGAGCTTGGGAAAAAAAAAACAAACCAAAACCAAAAACCAAAACAAAACCAAAAAAANCACCCTGTTTTTCTGCATAAAACGAGTCCTGTTGCTTCATCTCTCCCTGCTGCAATTCCCACNGCGCCAAACTGGAAGTTTGCTGCATTTTGTGCAGCACCAGTGTNGCGAAGAAAATCGAGTTAAAGATTGAGTTGTACGTTTCTTTGCCGGTTAGGAAGTTTCTAGGAAAGCCAGAAGGGAGGCAGANCTCCTGCAAGCATTGGGATTCGGGGCTGCATGTGGAAATAAAACAGCTGAGTGCTGGAGCCGCGCAGGGGTTGGTGCTTAGACTTCAATAGGTGCAGCATCAGCTGGGCTGCAGAGAGCTCCAAAGGCATCANCCATCCATGGGCTATGGAGTGTCTCCCGTGGGATCCCTCCCTGTGCTGCTCAGAGGGTGCCAGTGCTCCCTGCGCCGGCAGCGGGGCTGAGCCTGACCCCAGGTGTGGGCAGGGGAGCACCGGGCTTCGAAATGCTCGAGGGGTGCTGAGGGTGCACCCGCAGAGCTGAAATGAGAGGCTGCAGTGGAGCTTAGGACTTGTTTGTGCCTATTTCCTAAAACTTTGGTAAAGGCTCATTCCAGCCCTCCAGCCCCTGAGGGCAGCCTGTTTGCTTGGCGGGGAGGAAAACGGGGTGGGAATAAACACCAGGACCGTCAGGCTGGGATGGGGTTTGCTTTTCACTCCAGAGTAAAGGATCTGTTTGAATTTGCACTCTCCTGGTGCGGGTGAGAGGCTCTCCGTGCCCTGGGTGTCTGTCTGAGCCCTGAGCAGTGGAATTCCCTGGTGCCTGAAGGGAGGACTCCGTTTCACCCTTAAGTTCATTTTCCTCTGTCCCTGGAAGCTCTTCTGCAGCTGATGTCAGCAAACAGCTCTTAGTGCTGACCCAAAGTTTAGACTTGGGCAGGAAGGAGGCTGAAAAACACAAACCCGAGAGGTAGGAAGGAGCTGCCCCCCCAGCGGCCTCAGCTGCAGCCGCTCCCGTGCTGGTGGCTGCCTCGCTGGGAGCCACAAAGGTCAGGGCTGTCAATTAGCTGGCTTAACCTCATTTCCCCTCCCGCTCGGNGAGAACGCTGCAGCTTGCTGCTCTGGTGGGATTGATGGTGAGGGAAGGAGTGTGGATGCTGCTGGGTTGTGTTCCTGGGTCCAGCCATGCTGCGGGGAGGGAACGATGGCTCCTTCAGCCNTGAATCTGCCACCAAATGTTCCCATTGTCCTTAATTCCAAACGGGCTGTGAAGGACTCCAGCCCCTTGTCGCTTTACACAGTGTCTGATGAGATCCACGGGGTTAGCCGCGGGCAGTGAGGGTCCCTGCGGCCAGAGGGTTTCACTTGTGCAGGATGTTTGATGGAACTGCACCTCTATCCCCTCTCACCCCCCAAAGCAAACCCTGCTCCACCCCACACCTCTGCCTGCAAAACTCCGGGTGGTGTGTCCNAAGGGTTTAACAATAACCTGGAAGGGATGTGGAGCTGTAGAAAGCTTCCAAAGCCAAATCCCACTGTCACCAGCAGGAATGTGTGAGTGAGATGAGCAGGTCAGAACCAGAACCCCACGGGGATGGGTTCTCCTTCAAGATTCAATTCCATGTGCGTGGATGTTTTTATGAGGATGTGATGGAGAGGGTGGGAACACCACTTGTGGTNGTACAGACATGGCTGGTCCACCAATGGCTTGGTAGGATGTTTTCTGAGACAGTGAAACCCCAAACCATGCAAGATTCAACCCCAGGGGAGCTTCACCTGGGGCCTGGTGAACGCTGCCCTCCACAAATCACTTTGCTCTGCCAGGATGTGTTTGCTGGCTGTGGGTAGAGTGGGAAGCAGCTCCCCAGCCCTTACTGGGAGTGGGAAGCAGCTCCCCAGCCCTTACTGGGAGTGGGAAGCAGCTCCCCAGCCCTTACTGGGAGTGGGAAGCAGCTCCCCAGTCTTTACTGGGAGCGAAAAGCAGCTCCCCAGTCCTTACTGGAAGTGAGAAGCAGCTCCCCAGTCCTTACTGGGAGTGGGAAGCAGCTCCCCAGTCTTTACTGGGAGCGAGAAGCAGCTCCCCAGTCCTTACTGGGAGTGAGAAGCAGCTCCCCAGTCTTTGCTGGGAGCTGTGGGAAGCAGCTCCCCAGCCCTTACTGGGAGCTGTGGGGTGTAACTGGGGCTCCCAAGTGCTCATTTCTTGCTAAGGACGCTGCGGATTTGCTGCCCCCGAGGTACCAGGGCAGGGCTGTGATCCCAGCTGTGGTTCCCGGGCATCCCAGGTGGAGCAGGGATGCCCAGCTCCCCATCCTGCATCCAGCCCTCCTGGTGTGCTACAGGAGCAGGGTTGGATTTGTTCCTGGAAAAAGGATTCACTCCGTGCACACGCAGCCCAGAATTCCGGACTTTTTGGCTTTCCAGCTCTTCCCATGCCTACCCTGAGGGCAGCTGGGACACGGACACGTTGTTTCCATTGGCCTGTGCGTGGGTGGCATCCCAGGGGTGTGTTTTTATCCGGCANGAGCCTTTCCCTCTGTTCAGGATTTGGGACAACATCAGTTGGGGCTGAAGCAAGATTTTCCCTTCCAAGCCAAAGCTCTGTCAGGTTCTGGTTCTCCTGCTGCGGTGGTGCAGCGAACAAGGGAGATCCTGCACAGCTTCCGAGCTGCTTTTGGGTGTAGGACCTGCCTGAATCGTGCTTCTCCCCCTTCCCTCAGCCAGGTCAGGCTTTGCTTTCACTTTCAGCGCAGACAAATCAGGGAGTTCGCATTTAAAGCGAGCCTGGCAAATGCAGAGCTCCTCCGCAGAGCCTTGCCTCGGGCAAGTGGCAGAGAAAATCCCTCTCTTCTTTGGGTTTTAGGAGAGGGTCCTTCATTCTGTCCTCTGCCTTGTCTGGGAGGACAGGTTTGCAGCCAGCCCTGGCTCCCTGTGCGTGGNTCGGGTCACAGCTGGATCAGCCTGACCAGCGGGGTCGGGTAAAAGTGTTCCGGGACTTGGGGCATTATTCTCCTCCACACAGAAAGGTTTGATCTGCGTTATCCTCGCCGGGCTGAGCTGTGTCAGCTGTGTGTGACTCAGTTTCCCTGCTGCTGGCCGTGTTTTATTTCCCTGGGGGATAAACCCCAGCAGGGATCTGCAGCGTTTCCCTCCTGCTCCGNCGTGGTCTCTGTCCCTCGCTGTGCCTCACCTGTCCTGCCGGGACACGCGGCGTGCCAGAGCCTGCGGAAAGGAAAGCCCCGATTGGTGTTTCCAGGGATGCAGGGAATCGCAGCNGCATCTTTCGGAATGCTTTGCTCTGAAGCGCAGCCGAGGTGAGAGCTGGGCTCGGCTGGGGATGCTCCGTGTGGGCTGGAATGATCAGCAGCGAGGCCGAGCCTCANAAATGGAGGGCTTGGGGCTGCTCTCGCATTTTTGGTGCTGATTGCCTGCGGAGGAGGTGAGAACTCAGCTGAAGAAGAGCAATTACCTCTCTATGCGCTGACAAAATGCCCATTACTGTGGTATCCAGCCGGGATGCGGGAATGAGAGCTCCCCGGGAGGGGGGACTGGCTGCACTTGGCTGCCACCAGCTTCAGCTTTTTTAGTGTCAGCTTCACCCCAGAGCTCTGGAAAGGGGGTGAGCTGCCCTTCAGGGACACATCCACCGCAGCACAGCCCTGGATTTCAGCCCGGCTAAGGCAGGGAGATTTCCAGGGAACAGCAGCAAACCCCGTTCCTTTCACGTCTCCATCCCGAGCTCCCCAAAGCACGCACCGAGTGTGTAATTACATGAAGTGGCCCCTAATTTGCCATGTAATTACAGCGTGCCATGCTTTGATGGGCCTTGCAGAATGCAGGGATAACACAGGCTCACGCTGGAATGCTGCTCTCCAGAGCGAGCTGCTGAGACATCCTGAGACTTCCTGCATTCCCAAATCCAGAGCAGACTGCTGGCAGGCAGGCAGGCAGCGAGTGGCTGGGACTCCAGCAGGACTGTGGCATGCTGAGTTTTGCCACGGGATTATCACAGAATCCCAGGATGGTTTGGGTTGGAATCCTTAGAGATCCCATCGTTCCTCCTGGGACACCTCCCACCAGCCCAGGGTGCTCCAGCCCTGTCCAGCCACAGCTGCTCTGGATTGCACCCTCTGGAATGGACCCTGTGAGGAGCTGGGGGCAGCTGGGTCAGGCTTAGGGTGCAGAGTTAAACCCTCAGGTGGGNGTGGGTGAGACCAGGCTGAGTGCACATCAAGGATGTGAACTGGCAGAGCTAATGGCTCTTGTCACTTGTGGCAAAATCCTCTGGGATTTTGGGGAAGAAGGGAACAAATCCAAGTAAATCTGTCCCAGANAAGGCAGGGCAGTCTCCTTTTTGCAGTGTCAGCTGGTCCCTGCATGGCACAAAGTGAGTAAATCACATGATTTAGGACAGCAAGAGTCACTGCTGTCCCTGATCCAAAGGATGGAGCTCTGGCACCTCCAGGCTGACCAGTCTTGGAGGAGCAGCTGTGCTGGGTGGGAGTGTGCCAGGAGGTGCACGAGGAGGGGATGATCTGCTTTATTCCAGCACTACAATTCCCTGGAGCCAGGGCCTGGCTGTTCATCCCACTGAGACTGGGGGGATCCCTGTGGCAATTGGGATATTCCACAGGTGCAAGGCACAGTTTGCCTTTTGCCTGGGAGTTCCTGTTGGATTCCAGAGCTGCCTCCTGGTGCAGCTCCCAGCCCCATCCCAGCAGGAGCCAGTGGCACAATCTGCAGCTGATCTGAGCAGCACAGCTGTCTCACAGCCAAAACTCAGGCCTGCAGCCCTTTTCTGTAACCCCATGCCACAGTTATCCATCTCAGCTCTTTTGTTCCNCTTCCGTGACTAAGCTGCTCGCTGCCTGTGTTTCTTTTTTTTCCTTTCATTGTGTAGTTTATAATCTTCCAACNAGATACAGACAAAAATTTGTTTGCAGTGCTGGCCAAGAAGGCTCTTGTTTCCCTGGCACAGGGCCATGCTTACATCTCCAGTCAAAATACTGCTGGTTAAACAATAAATATTTATTGATTCTCCTCCGAGCTCCTACATTTTTCCCAGGTGCAGTGGAATTTGAGGGGGGAAGCACTTGAGTGCTGCCCATGGCAGAGCTGGGAGATGGCTCCAGAGATAACAGAGTGCAGGATCTGCTCTGCAAAGGTGACCCTTGGACAGCTGTGTGGCTCCTGCACAGCCCTGCAGNGCTGCTCTCACCTCTCCAGCCCAGCTGCCCCAGGTTTGGCCATTTGTGCCTGCAATGATGGGAAAATGTGGAAATCTGCCATCACTCGATGTGCCTGAATATCTCCTGGAACAGGGGAGGGATGGACACAGGGTTGGAGGCCAAGTGAACAGAGATGGCAGAAAAAGAAATAAATCCTTGAATTTATTATTCCACCCCCCTGCCCTGAGCAGGGGCACCTCCCACTGGACCAGGTNGCTCAGGCCCCATCCAGCCTGGCCTTGGGCACTGCCAGGGGGGTTCCAGTTTGGAATTTGGTGCAAGGCTCAGCNGTGGTGTCTCAGTGCAGCACCCCTGGCTCTGGAGCCCTTCACAGGTTGNAAATGTTGCCTGGCAGAGCCCTCAGGGTGCTGAGGGGGAGGCAGAGCCCTCAGGGCTGCTCTCAGACCTGCCCCAAGGTGTTCCATCCTTCTCCAGAGGGGTGGCTGGCTCAGAGTAGCCCTGGATGGGTCAAACCCTGCTCTCCACTGCTGTCTCTTTCTGAACTGAAACTCTGCATTTTTATGTTGAGGTTTTGTTGGTTTTTTTTCACTCAACTGCCAGAAATCCAAGAGCTGGGTTGCTCCTCTGTCCCACGAACAGCACCAACTCCTGGGAGCCCCCTGTGCAGGACCAGGCAGGTGACACATCTCTCCCTGCTCCCTCCCCTGGCTCTGCTGACCTTGCACAGTTTCCTGGCTCTCCAGGCTGTGTCCAGCTCTGTGCAGGGCAGGTGGACCCAGAGTTCACAGGAAAGCAGGAAGCTGGTGCAGCACAGCCCCTCAGNCCCACATCTGGTTCCTGGAGCCTGTGGATAAATATAACCTGCCAGAAAAACACCACAAAGGCACTGAGAAACAGCAGCTTGCTTTCCCAGAGAGGAAAATCCCCTCTGCTTTGGGAATGAGGATTGGAGTCACTGTGATGTGTATTGGGATGGGTGAGGTCTCAGGGCTCTGTCTGGGTCTGAACTGGGCTCTGGGGCTGTAATTCCCATTCATTCATTCATTCATCTCCCAGTTGTGCTTGGGCACAACAATACCTGCTCCAGCAATTCCCTGCTTTCCAGCAGGAAAAAACCTCATGTTGAAACCTTTCCTGTAGAGCCAGANGAGCTCAGGAGCCCTGAGGTTATTTGGGCTGGGAGGGTGTGCAGGGAGCACTGCTCTCCTCTGGGCTGCAGGATCTCTTCCCACTGAATCCCNCGTTTCTGGGATGGCTGTGGGGCTGCAGGCTGCCTCCTCAGCCCAGCTGAGCATCCAGAGCTTGTTAATGAACAAAATGCATTTTCTCACACGGAGGGGATTCTAAATTGGCTCCACATGGGTTCTGTAGGTTGTGGCACTTTCCCCGAGGGTGATGGCATGAGCAGGAATGTGGGATTGATGAAGGGAGCCAGGCACTGAGGCAAAGCTCCCCCTCTCCCCCCATCTCATCTCAAATACTTGATGTGATTCCAAGGCATTCTTCACATGGCTGGTGGGGAGTGCAGGAGAAGCCAGCCCAGGCACTGAACTTTTCTTAAAAAGCTTTTTTTATAAAGCTCTGGGGCCTCTGACCCCAAAAGATGTTGAGNATGGGCTTAATGAGACTTTGTTTTTAGGGAAACTGAGGCACAGAGCTCCCATTCTGCCACGTCAGGGAGGTGGGAGCATCCTCAGCTGGATGCTCCAGGTGTCACTCCCATTCTCCATGGTCTGTGTCCCTGCAGCAGGCAGGCCTGGAGCCACCCAGCTCCTGCAATTCCCAGTTTGGGGGTGCTGGGTGACTGGGCAGGCTCAGCATCCCTCGGGAACTGAGTGTCTGGGGCTTGCTGGGATTCCCAGTGGGATGCTGCCTCCAGCAGCAGGATAACACTGCTGCCTCAGGGAAGCTGCCCCTGCCACCAGCACACCCCAAAAGCTGGAGCTGGACACTGGGCAGTGCTTTGGGGGTTGTTTTCTCTTGTTTTCCCCCTGTTGTCAGCAGTTTTTATCACAATAATCAAACTGTGGCTTTTTGACCCACATGAAAGTTTTTTTCTCAGAGGTGCCTGCATGTGTTTGTGCAAAGCCACTGAATTTGGTCACTGCTCTGGAAGCAGCAAAAAGGGGATTTTTGGTTTCTTACCTTTTAGTTTTGAGCAATTGTTTATCGAAACCTGAACCCTCTGAAGAAACAACTTGCAAGAGCTGAGTAGTCCTGGCTTTTTCCACTGGAAAATTAGAAAAAGATGGAGTGGGACACGTGAAATTTGGGTCTTTTTTTTCCCTTCTTTTTTCCCCCATTATTGTTAGAAGCGGTTTGAAAAGGCAATGCCAAGAGCTTTCTCTTTTCGAGTTACCCAACTGCTCCATGAGGTCAGCAAACGCAATTCCTGCTGCTGTGCAGCTGGAAATGAGGAGCAGCTCCTCTGCTCCATCGCTGCCATCAGCCCCCGGCAGCAGAGGAGCCCAGCAGGTCGGGAGCGGCAGCCCCAGCCCGTGGCGTTTCCCAGTCCTTCTGAAGGGCTGCCAGAAGTTTGGGCTCGGGGGCCGAGGCTGTGCCGCGTTCTGGGAAGGTTGGAAGGTTTCCCTTTCCAGCGGCAGCAGCGGGATTTGGGATTCGGAGCTGTCCCGGTAGCCGCGGCCGCTCCTCGCTGGGGCTCTTTCCATCCCTTTAAGCGGCTCCAGATTTGAATTTGGTTCCAAAGGGCGGAACATGAAAGGCCCCGGCCCTGCCTGTTTGCCTTCGAGCGGGATGACTCGAAGCATCCCTGCTTCCGAGCAGCCGAGCCCGGAGCGGCCGCGGCCACATGGACCCGATGGAGCGACCCGAGTGCCCGGCGGGGCGGAACGGGGCTGGGACGGGAGAGAAGGGATGGGGACAGGAGGGATCAGCAGGGATGGGACAGAGGGGATCAGGAGGGATGGGACAGAGGGAATCAGGAGGGGCTGCCCCGAGCTGTGGCACCCCCGGGCTGGATCCTTTCCTCCCCTTTGGCGTCTTCTGCCTTCCGTGGCTGTCTGGCTGCCCCGTGCCAGGCACTCGCTGAGAGCCAAAGTTCGGCTGAAAGAAATTTAAAAAATAGGAGAAGGGAAAAGGGGATAAAAGCCCGGAGGAGAAGGAGGAGCGGGGAGGGCAGGGGAGGATGATGTGCCTTTAAGCCGCGTGTGTAACTAGCCGCTCGCTAATCTGGTGACTAAGTCCGTGCGCGGCTGCCAAGCCGGGATCCATCCCCAGCCCAAGGCTCGGGAGTCATCGGGTCCCCTCCCTGCCCCATCCCGCGCCCCGCCGGGCGCCAGCCCCCCCGGCCCCCCGCGCTCCCCATGGCAATTTATTTACTCATCTGGAGGGCACAGCCCCGGCGGTCTCTTGACTCAGCACTCCGGGGCCGATGGGAGCTGCGGGAGCAAATTCCAGGCAAGAAATAATCTCATGACTTGTCTCGGAAAAGATTGCTCCGCAAAGATCCCCTGACGGTCACGGAGCGCTCCGTGCCGGCCCCTCTGGCAGAGCCTGACCAGGCTCCCGATTTCCCAACCTCGGCAGCCGGCCAAGGGTCCCGGGGGACTCGCTGGAGCTTTCTCCCTTGGAAAAACAGGGATGGATTCGGAGATAGGGGGTGGCACGGGGGCCTCGGAGCCGATGCCTGTCCCCCTGGGACACGGGGAGCTGGAGCTGGCCAGGGCAGGGAACCCAGAGCTGGGGGCTGTGCTGCTTTTTGGGGCATTCCTCCTTTTCTTCCCCTCCACTTTCCAGGCANGATTTAAGCCCTTCCTTCATCCCCAGGCAATTTTGGTTCCTCCATCTGTGTTTTTGCCCAGGCTCTGGGAGGGCTGGCACCAAGGACGACTTTCGAAGCACATTTATCCTTCGGGGTTTTTTTNNCCCCCCTCCTGTTGGCTCTTTTTCATCCTACATTTCTCTCATCCTGGTCTTTNTCCCCATGTCCTTCCCACCCAGAGTAACTGGAGTTCCTTCCCTCTCTGAGGGCTCTTTGGGAGGTCTGGTCCCATCCCCAGTGCCTTCCCAAGGGCNCTGGAAAGGGATTACTCCAAGCTGGCAATTAAGGATTTTTCCAAACCTGCATTTTTCTGGGAGGAAAGCCCAGGGCTGTTGGGCTGACAGCTCCTGTCCCTCCTCCTCAGCTGGGACCAAGGTTTGGGATCCCACAGCTCCTGGGATCATCCCATCCCTGGAAGGGAGCTGCTCCAATGCAGGGTGCCCTTGGAGATGGAGGGAGAGGAACCAGCCTTGGATCACTGAGGACTCACTCCTGGAGCACCAGGAGCTCGGGGCCAAGCTCCCAAGGGAATCTCACACCCCTCAAACCACACATCCAAGTCACTGCCAAAACTCCTCCAGCCTCCTTAGGGCTGATGGAGGATTCCTGGAGTTCCTGGCAAGGGCTCTGGCTCCCGAGTCCCAAATGCTGCCCCTCCACCCCCTCCTCCTTTGAGTCTCTCCTAAAGAGCCTCTTGGCTCGAGCAGCCGAGTTCAATCAGCCCTTTCACCATCTGCTCCCAGCACTTCTGCTGGGGAGGGCTCGGGGCCAGGGAGGCTGTAATTCCTTAATAGCTTCCGGATGCTTTGCGGGGTGGATGCGAGGCCTGGGAGTGTCTCAGCCTCTCTCCCCCAGCCCAGGCTTCCTCTGGGCAGAGCTGAGCACCTCCAGCCTCTCAGATTTATCCCTGCCTGCCCTTCACTCTTCCCAGCTGAGGCCAGGAGGTGACATAATCCCATCCTGGACAAGGCTTGGCTCTGGGATGGGGCTGACTGAGGCTGATGGGGCAGCCCAGCTCCTTTTGGCCGCCTTCCCCAGCTCACTCCCACCTTCATCTTCCCAGGGCTTGGTCTGGCCCAATCCCTGCACTGGTCCCTTCCCTGGTGGGAAGTTTCCTAGAAGTAAGAGCTGGAAAAGAAGAAATTCCTAGGGTGGATTGGGAAAACCCTCACTCTGTGCCTGAGGATACAGGAAACCTGGATNTTGCCCAGGAGCCCTGTGCTCAGCCTGGGATGGAGAGGATTAATCTTGGGGCTCTCCTGGAAAACCCCCTTTGCTGGTTTTCTTGCTTGCTTAAAAATGAATAAAACCAGGAGAATTGTTCCTGGGAAGTTGTGAAATGAAATGACTTTGGCACCGCTGCTCCTGGGGCTGGCGTGGGCTGCAGAGCTTTGGTTCCCAGGTTTTTCCCAGGCCCCTTCCTGGCCTCCATCACTGGGGAGCTGAGCTGGGCCAGGGGACAGGGAGGTGAAGTGGTGTAGGGCTGGCAGGAGCACCCAGGGGTGGCCTTGTCCCTGCTTCCCTGCTGCTCCAGGTGGGAAGCTGGCCCTCCTTCTCCTCTCAGCAATCCCTTGGCTTTCACAGCTTCCAGCCCAGCCAGGAAAAGGCTCCTGTCCTGTTGTGGCTGCTGGGATCATCTGCTGCTGTGCAGAGCCTGTCCCGGGCTGGGGGGGATGTGCAGTGTGTGGGGGACACGAGTGGTGCCCATGGAGGTGGCAGCTGGTGGCATCAGCAGAGCCACAGAGCTGCTGTGCTGGGAGATGCAGCTTGGGAAGGTGCAGTGGCTGCTGTGAGCTGCCCTGGGGTGGGTTTCAGCTGCAGAGGGGCTGCTGGGTGTATCTGTGTGTGTTTCAGTGTGTGCTGGTGAGCCCTGGCCAGGGGCACACTCTGAGAGTGTGCAAAGGCAAATCTTCAGGGCAGCAAATCCAGGGATGCAAAGGAGTCAATCCANAAGCACACAGGAAAACTGGAGGCATGTGGATCGTTACCTGCCATCTCTTGGCAGCTGCCAGTTTGCTCTAAAGAGTTGTAAATAATTTTGTTGATTAAAATGATTGATTATCCTCAGTCTAATATTATTTAGGCAGAGCAAACAGCGCTGAGATTTACCAGCTGCTCTNTGACCTCCCAACCCTGATCTGTTTGCAGAAAGCCTGTGCAATTATTTGTTTGATTTCAAAGCTAAATATCCTAATCTTCCCTCTCTGCCTTTGGAAACTGCAGCTGGCACTGGGACAGGTAAGGGGGGGCAGGTCTGGAGTGCTCGTGTGCAGTGACACCTCCCTGGGCACAGAGACTCGGGGAGCTGTCACAGGTGAGGACAGCGAGAACTCTTGGGCTCCTCCTCCTGCTCTGCACACACTCACGGAGCGCTCCCGAAGCACTCCAGATGTGTGGAAGGGAGGGAAGCTGTCGGAGCCTGGGGGAGCGAGGGCCATCCATCCATCCATCCATCCATCCATCCATCCATCCATCCATCCATCCATCCATCCATCCATCCATCCCTCCATCCATCCATCCATCCATCCATCCATCCATCCATCCATCCATCCATCCATCCATCCATCCATCCTCCCATCCATCCCTCCCTCCATCCCGGTGCCAGCCGCGGTGGACGCGCCGCGACTTGCAGCTGCCATTGAGCAATCGGGGCTGTCTGGCTGGCATTGCCCTGCGGGAAGGGCTGCCCTGCCCGGGAAGGCTGCGGAGGAGGGGTGGGACGGGCAGGAATCTGCAGCTGCCGAGCGGCGCCCGGGGCAGCGAGCGGAGGTGACCCGGAGCTGCCGAGCCTCCCTCCCTCCCTCCCTCCTCGCTCGTCATCCTCTGATCCTTCCGCACCGCCGCCTTCGTGCTGGCAGCATCCCACGGGATGTTCTGGGCTTGGGGAACATCCTGGGGACGCTCCACGCGTGTCCCCGCGCCTCCGCAGCAGCTCCGGCTCTGCCCCACGCTCCTGGAGGATGAATGGGAGCTGTGAGCGCAGCCCAGGCTTTGATGTGGCCGGACATACCCGAGGGGTTGAACATCATCCCAGCCCTGGGCACTGCCGCTGTCCTGCCATGTGCTGCCCTCGTGTACGGCGTGACTCGGCCCTGGGGGCAGGGCCGGGCCGGGACACAGAGGGATCAGTCTGAGCAGGGAAGGCGAGGGAAGGCTGGGGAATTCCTCGGGACAGACAGATCGGAGGTGTTTGGCTGAGCATCTCCGTGTCTAATCCCTTCCCAAGGCGAGGATAATTGAGGCGCCTGTCAGGAGCAGTGATTGATTTCCAGCAGTGATTTCCAGCAGCAGGGGCAGCTCTGGAGTCCGTCTGCCCCAGGAATGGCTCGTGTGCTGCTGCTGGGCAGCACAGATGATGGGGTTTATCCAGGGCATGGAGTCATTGCACATGGCTCACCGGGATTGTGGCATGAAAACATCCCAAGCTGTGAGGTCATGTGTGGCTGCTCAAAGTGTGCTGGCACAGTTTGTNCCTCAGGTGTGTTTGAGCTGGCTGGGAGGGTTGGGATCCTTTGTGAGTGATGAAAGAGCTCAGCTTGAGTGAAGGTTCCTTGGCCCTTCTCCTGCTGCGAGAGGACAGCCCTGCCAAGAGATCTCAGCCTTCCCTTTTCACACTTCCCATCCTGACAGNATCTTCCCCACACGATGTTCTGCCAATTATCCTCAACCTGGCCTTGCTACATCCCTGCTCTCCCTTGCTGGGAGCTCTGGTGCGTGGCTTGGCAGCCCCAGGCTGCAGCAGCAGCTGGAGGTGTTGGAGTGAATTTTTTTTTGTGTCTGTCCCTGTTCCCGGATGATGATGGAGGAGAGGGAGATGAGTATCTGCAGAAGAGTCTGAGGGTTTGTTTGGATGGATGGAAAAATGTCCCATCTGAACTGGGACCTTGGGAGCATCCCACGGGTGCTTCTGCAATCNGGGAAAAATCCATGTCAGGGTTCTGGGGTGGGACAATCCCTCCAGTCCCATCCCTTCTTCATCGAAGANGCCAGAAATGGCAACATCAGCCAGGGACCTGAGGAGCACAGAGCAGAATTCCTGGGTTTGACCTGGCTGGAAGGGAANGTGCGCTCTCAGGACGGTGGGTGTGGATGACCCGGAGCACCATGCCCTCCCTGGGAGCCAGAGCACAGTGTGGGATTGCTCTG
>OAMK01000091.1:114781-129026 GCA_900205225.1 Saxicola maurus maurus
CATCCATCCATCCATCCATCCATCCATCCATCCATCCATCAGGGCAGGGACAGGAGCTGCTGTGGGGTCAGTGGCTCCACTCTGACCCTCCCACATCCATTTCCAGCAGCTCCTGGGTGAAACCCCACACAGGGACACACTGGGGCTCTGATGGAAAAAAAAGTGAGTGGCCGAGGGGAGCTTGGAGGAGTCACTGACCTTGAGTGGAAACTCAGCTGAAAAATGACTTTGCTCCCATCCTTCTGCTCAGAGCATCCTTTTTTCTCCCCTCTCTGCCATTTATTTTCCAGCTGCAAGTGGCTTTGGCGTGCAGAGGAGCTCTGTGCATTTGAAGGTCAAAATCCCTNAAGTTTGTAAATCCGAGCCCTTTAAAAAGATCAGATGTGTGGAAATAGTTTACACATGCAGGGCCTGGTGGGAGCAGAGTGGGAATTCAGCTGGGAGATGAACTTGGTGATCTTGTCCTCTTTGCTCTGCTTTTCTCTCAGGCTCCACGTGCCCCTGGCTGGGGGGTCTGGGCAGCTCCCCCTTAGCACAGAGCCCATCCAGGGCACTCTCAGGGTGTTTTATCCTCCTGTCTCTCTGCAGTCCCATCCCCAGGGATGCCAGAGCCTGGTTTGGAGAGGCCATAGAGCCCCCAGATCCATCTTTGCTTAGGAAAGCTGCAGCCAGATAAAAGCTGTCCCCACACGAGGCAAATTCTGCATCTCTGCTCCACAGATGCTGCAGATGCTGCTGCCATAATTCTCCAGGGCCACTGCAGCTCCTGGCACTGTTTAAAAATCAAACCATAACTGCCTGCCTGCTCTCCCAGGAGGGGAATCAAAGGCAGCTCTGTCAGTGCAGGACAAGGACATGGCATCCATGCACAGTGCACGTGGCAGCCGTGTCAGGGGGGCTTTGATGGGCTCGTAAAACCAGCCAGAAATCCCAGCCTGGCTGAGCTGCTGAGCTTGCTTTTGGGATTAAAGCCCTGCATTCCCAAGCTGGGTTTAGGTGGAACAGCTGCTGGCTCCTTCCCCAGCCCTGGGCTCTGTGGGCAGCACTGAAGGAGAGGTTTGATTGGTGCAAGGTTTGATTAAAATCTTGCAAACAGGTTTCAGATGGCACTGAAAGCTGATACCGGGGCAGCTAAGCCTGGCTTGTTGCTTTTGTTCCTGAAATTCTGCTCAACTCTGACCTTTAGGCATCCCAGATGAGGTGAGGGGCTGCAGGACATTGCTGGGCTGGGTTTGCAAAGTTCCTGGAGCTATAAAATATTCCAGGTTGGAAGGGATTCACAGGGATCACTAAGTCATGGCGAAGCCCACCATGCTCCCTGCACATAAACCACCCAGTTTTTAAATAAATACTGAATTATTTAAATAAATTCAGTACCTCCAAATCAGCAGAGGCAGAATTTAGGGTAAAACCTGTCCATCCACCCCATCTTTCTCAAGCCTTGTCCCCAAATGTGTCTGCAGAGCTTCACACACACGTTTGGTTTTCCCTGGGTGAGTTTTCCCCAGCTCTGGGACACTTCTGACCCCAGCAAGGCTTCTGCAGGCTCAGGGCATTGGGGCTGCTTTGTCCTCAGCAGAAATCTGAACAAGTGGCTGTGACCTCACAGAAAAAAAGCAGATGATGTTTCAGTCCTAAATCTGCCGAGCACAACACATTTTGCAGGAGCCTTGAAATGCACATTTGGGTTGATTTGGGTATTTAAATAGAAACCGTCCTCCAGCATGTTTTTTTTTTTAAATTTTTTATTTGGGAACAGAATGTTTGCTTCCCTGTGACCTCTCCCTGGGAATCACTTTTAAGTCTCCCCTGTTTTGACAGGTTGTTTGTGCAGAGCTCAGCATTCACCTTCCTAAACCGAAATCTTATCCTCCTGCTACTGAAAAATTGATTTGCTGGGTTTGTGCAAAGCCAACCCCACGGATCCTGCGTGACCAAACAGCAGGATCAGGGATGGGCCCTTGCTCTCAAGGGATACAAATACCATTTCTCACCCTGCTCTTGGTGTCTGGCTGAGGAGCTCACCTCCACACAGGTTTTCACGGGTGATTCAGTGCTGAAATTGGGGTTAGAGCCGTTTTCTCAGTCTCACTCTGACTCATCTCCCCAGCGAAGGCAGGAGCTGCTGCTGAGGCAGGGGAGGGAGCAGATTCCTGGGTGGTCCCTGTGACCACAGAGCAGGGAGAGCAGAGCATTCAAATGTAACTTGAGGATGAAGGGAAAGGGGCACTGAGCCACTTTCTCCCAGTGTTATCTCAAGCAGCAGATGGGGAACAGAGATAGCGATGGTGGCTGCTGGTTTTCTGTGNCCTCTCCAGCCAAACCCAGTAAATAATGAAGTGTAATTTGCCAAATAGCCTTTGGATGTGGGATTTGCTTTCAAGGGTCCTGATCCTGCCACTGTGGAGGCAATCCTGGATTTGTGTGGTGGCTGAGGGCAGCAGTTGTGTCCTGAGAGACTTTGTGTTGGGAATTCCACTCTTCCTACCTGAGCCAAGAGTCTGCAAATCGTTTCTTCAGAGCCTTGGGGACTTGGCTGGAGGATGTGCAAAGGGAAGGGGGAATTTTGGAATTGNGGTGAGAAGTAGAAGGGGCAGAAGTGGGGACACAGAAGTTGCTCTGCTTGGCNTGGCAGTGGAATTGCACTGGCAGCATCCAGCAAATGATTTGGGGATGCTTTGCAGCACTGTCACCCTCACTCTGTGCTACAGAGCTGCATGTGAGGTTTATCCAAGGAATCACAGCATTCTTTAGCTTGGGAAAGACTTCCAAGATCTTGGGGTCCAACCATTCCCCAGCACTGCCANGCCACCACCACCCCATGTCCCCAAGAGCCACATCCACATGTTTTTAAAACAACTCCACCACTGCCCTAGAATTGTATTGCCCCAACCCTCAGATTCCCACTTGGGGAAAAAACCCAGAGTTGGGGTGTTTGGCCTTTAAATGATGCCCATGAGCTGGCTGGGGAGGAGTTGAGTGGAGCAGGAATTCCAGACTGGGACAGACTGGGAAGCAGCTGGGCTGGCTGTTCCCTGTGGCTGCAGTGCTGCTTCCACCCCTGACTCGGTGTTTTATCAGGAATACACCAACACTGCCTGGAACAAGACCTCAGCAGCATTTTACAGGTGTAAAGGTTTATTAAATCAGGAGCTTAATGAACTTGGAGTGATGGAAAACCGTGGTGGTTAAGTTTCCACAAGACACAGAATTCTTTGATTTTCAATGTCTGAGTCCAGATATTCATGAGAACACCAAAGGCTTTGCCCATGGTGTCATTTTTCCACTGAGTTTTCATGGAAAATTTCCACTGGGCTGCAGAGCTAAACCAACCTCAGGTGGAAGATTTCCATCTCTGCTGACCAAGTGCAGTTTTTGGGATGGTGGTTGTTCAAGGCTTTCCTTCTCCANCAAAGATGTTTTTCAGGAATACTGAGAGTACAGGAAAAAAGAGCCACCAAACCTCTGTTCAGATATTTCACCTCAAATGGTTGCTTTTATTTGTGAGACCCTTTGGCAACAAAGATTCNCCTTCTTCCAGATAAATTAGAAAAAAGGATTGAGAAAAGGGAAGGAAGAGGTTTGGTGCNTGTCAGGATTTACTCCAGGCCTGGCTCTGGCTTGGCCCTGCTGTCCCCTGGGGTGCTGCTGTTGTCCATGACTCACCCTGCTCCGTGCTGAGGATGTGCATGACGTAACTCTGGGCTAATGTGGGATTTTCCAGCTCTTTGTTTCCCTTCCCCCCTCAAGTGGGGATTCTGCTGCTTCTCCATCCTGTCTCAGCCTGCTGTCAGCTTGGTTTTTCATGGAGTCATGGAGTCATGGNTTGNTTTGGGATGGAAGGGACCTCAAAGCCCATCCTGCCTTGGGCAGAGGCACCTTCCACTATCCCAGGCTGTTCCAAACAGCTTCTCTGGGCACCCTGTGCCAGGGCCTCCCCACCCCCAGAGGGAAGAATTTCCTTGGATAAAGGATTTTCTAGGATTCTTTAATTTTCTCCTTGATTTTCTTTGGACTGGGATGACAGAATGGTAATTCTGGGATGCTTTTCTCCCTCTCCTTGCTCACCCTGGTGTGGGACTCTTTGCCTTCCTTGGTGCCTGGAGCTGCTGAGCCATTTCCCAGGCTCCAGACACACCTGGAATGCTGAAGCCCAGCAGGCTGATGTCTGGCAAGGCCATGATATCATCATCCAGCAGCACATTCCAGAAGCACAGGGACACCATGTGCACCTGGCTAGCNTTCCCTGACATCTTTCCCAGTCCTTGTCCTCATGGCTGTGTTTCTCCACGCTTCTTTCAGACATGGAATGTGCAGATGTGCCTTTATTAACACCCAGCAGCAAAGAAATGATGTCCCAGGCTCTGAAAGCCACCTTCAGTGGCTTTGCCAAGGAGCAGCAGCGGCTGGGAATTCCCAAAGGTAAGACATGTGAATAACCACAGCACCCACAGGGGTTGTGTCCTTCCAGGCTGCCCAGAATTCTCCCCTGTTGGCTCTTCTCAGCTGGTGTTGCCTTTTGAATACCACCTGAAGTTTCTTGGATGCTTCAGCTGGAAAAACGTGGGCAAGTCATCTCCACTAAATAGAGAAACAACAGGGACCCTTTACCAGAGGCTGGTGGCAGGGAGGAAAATTGGAGAAATGGGAGGGGAGAAGTGAAGGGATTTTTAGAAACCCCAAACAGACCCAAAGCTTGTTCCTTGGATGAAATGTGTCTGCATTAAGGCTGAGCCAGGCTGGCATGGTGTTCTGCACACCCAGTGGAGGGACCATTTACCAGAGGCTGGTGGCAGGGAGGAAAATTGGAGAAATGGGGAGGGAGAATGAAGGGATTTTTAGAAACCCCAAACAGACCCAAAGCTTCTTCCTTGGATGAATTGTGTCTGCATTAAGGCTGAGCCAGGCTGGCATGGTGTTCTGCACACCCAGTGGGCTGCCAGATGAGGCTGTGCTAGTGCAGGGCAGCCCTGAGTGCAGTTTTCCAGGGCAATCTGCCAGTGGGTGCTCACTGCTGGCTCCTCTGCAGACCCCCAGCAGTGGACGGAGACGCACGTGCGGGACTGGGTGATGTGGGCAGTGAACGAGTTCAGCCTGAAGGAAGTGGATTTCCAGAAGTTCTGCATGAATGGAGCTGCCCTCTGTGCCCTGGGCAAGGAGTGCTTCCTGGAGCTGGCACCTGACTTTGTGGGAGATATCCTTTGGGAACATCTGGAGATCCTGCAGAAAGGTGAGTCCTGGGGTGTCCTGGGTAGACAATTCACAGCATGCTGNTTTTGGGGATTTCCATCAGCCAGGAGGTGTTCACCTTGAGCTTTAATCCCAGGGAGAACATCTCCCAAAGCCCAGCTTTTCAGCAGGATTCCAAATGGGCATCCCAGCAAATCCTGGCAGTGCCTCAGAGAGCAGAGTGTTCGTGCTGGCTGCTTGGCAGGGATCCCCAGTGGGCAGGGACACCCTGCCTGCCTGGAACCCATGGTGGGATTTTCCAAAGCATTTTTCTTCAGCCTATTCAGCTCCTGTTGTGAATTTTACTATTTCCTCTGCTGGAACTGGGTACAGGAACACAGCCAAAATCCTACCCNAATTTCCCAGTGGTGACTGGAAGCTGCTTTGCTTTGTTCCATGTCCCAAAAAAAAGAGTGTTTCATGTCCCCAGAACCAGCATTTCTGGGAGGAGAAGCCATTCACTGACATGAATTTTCAGTGACTGGGGGCACACACTTTGATTTAGGGTGTTGATTTTCTGTGTCTGGATGCACAGGAGCACTGGGATGGTTTTTAAGAAGCAGGTGAAGAGTTGAGCTCCTCTACCTGAGCCACAAGCAGGAGCTGCAGCACACCTGGACTCTTTTTCCAGCTCCTTTCTCTGCAGAGCTGTNTGCTTTCCTGGAATGTCCCCTGTGCTGTCCTACTGACCCTGGTGGCAGGAAGGGGAGGGGGAGCCCAGTTATTCCTTCCAGGAAACCATTGACAAATGGATGTTAATTGCCCATTACTAATTTTACTGCTACCTGTGGTTTGCAGAAGGTAAACACGGCCCTTCCCAGGCTCTGGGCAGGCCAGGCTGTTTTCCTGCTCTAAATCTGGTCTGTCCCTTTTGTTTTGCACATTTTTCAAGGATTGCTTGGATCAACACCGAGCAGTTTAACCAAACAAAGCCAAACCTTGTGGTCAGCCCAATTTCTCCTTGCAATGAGCCATTGCTTGCACCTTCCCACAGCCCTTCTTCCTTGCTGTCCCTGCCCATGGTTGGGAATAGGTGGTCTTCAAGGTCTTTTCCAACCCATCCTAGGATTCTGTATTTTTTGGGCTGTGCCCACTGGAGAGAGTGGGATGTGCTGCAGGTACTGCCTGGGTTTGCCCCTCCTTCCTGCAGATTCCCCACACATGNAGATGGACTTGATGCTGTAAATTTATGGCAGAGCAGGAATCATAATTTCAGTGACACATGTGGGTATTCAGACACTGAAGTGTTGATGGTACAAAGGCCTGGGATAGGGAGGAGTTTTTCAAAGAAGCTGAAAATCTTTGTGCCTGCTGCAACTCTTCTTCTGAAAGGCTGAAAATGAATAAAGCTGAGTTTCTGTGTCTTACCACTGTTGGTGNTGCCCTGGGAGCCACGAAATCTCCTTTCCCTGTTTGGTTTCACTGGTGACTTTGTCACTATTGCTCAGACAGGGTCCNTGCTCCTCTGCTGGGCTCTGAACACATTTCCAGTGAGGTACTGGCCGAGTAGCAAAGAGCTTCCAATAAATAACCAGCAGGAACTTCGTGTTCCCTGTAAGTCCTGGGGCTCATCTCTGTGGGATCCAGAGTAGTCCTCTGGCCTCCTTGGGGGTCTCAAAACCCCCTGGTGAGGGTCTCAAAGACCCCTGAGTGAGACCCTGGTGTCTCAGACACTGAATTCAAACCCCTGGGGGAAATTACCAACACAGAGGGAATGGAAACAAGCCACCAGAATTAGTAAAGTGTAAATTAGGTTGTTAGAACGTAGATAAATAGACTTTTGGGGATGTTTGTGACAAGGGACACGTGGCCAAGATGGAGAATTTGGGGTGTGGATATTCTTCCTCCTTCTCTGTGTCATCCATGCTGGGTGACATGCTGGCACTTTCAGATTGGATGGGGTCAGAGCTGGACCGTTTAACAAGACTGTATTGTATTGGAAAATTGTTATAAACATATAGCACATAATTTAGAGTATAAAAGATAAGCCCTGCCTTCAGCAGGCAGATTCTGCCCTGGACNTCTGGCTGGACAGACCACTGTTAGCTGGACAAAGAATTCCCGAGATAAGAAACAATAAACAACCTTGAAAACCTCCTGCATCTCTCATCAGCAAGCTTCAGGCAAAATCTGAATTTTAGACCATCTGCATGTCCTGCTGGAGGTGATTCCAAGCTTAACAGGACACCCCAGGCAGAGACATTTGGTGTCCCTGGGTGGGCAGAGATGTTTGGCATCCCTGGGTGGGCAGANACGTTTGGTGTCCCTGGGTGGGCAGAGATATTTGGTGTCCCTGGGTGGGCAGAGATGTTTGGCATCCCTGGGTGGGCAGANACGTTTGGTGTCCCTGGGTGGGCAGAGATATTTGGTGTCCCTGGGTGGGCAGAGATATTTGGTGTCCCTGGGTGGGCACAGACAATCTCCAGCCCTGAGCAGAGCTGGGCTGTGCTGGTGATGTACAGACAGAACAGAGTTGTCCCTGACACGTCTCTGCCCTCACAGGAGGAGCTGGGGTCTCACTCTGCACCTGGATGTGACGTGGGAACAGACCCAGGTGTCTCCAGGCTCAGCAGGGCTCCAGCTTGTCTCTCCATCTTCCCCATCATCCTCACTGGGGTGTTGGTGCTGGGAGTGGTTCTTAACCCCAAAATGCCTGGTTTAACCCCTTAGTGCCTGGCTTTACCTGTGCTGCTGGCCTGGGCTCGACCCTGCTGTCCCCTGAGCTGTCACTGTCCCCTGTGAGCACTGCCTGACTCACGGACCACAGGGTTTAAAAACAGCTTATGGGCACCTTTTCCCTGCATGGATTTGGGTTTATTTTCAGGCTTATTTTTCCATAATTCTTCCTAAAATAAGCTCCTCAGTTACCAGCAGTCAGCAGTGCCCTGCACTTGACTCTAAGCACTGCCAAAGGTTCTCCCCTGCTCTGTGGCCACCCCCTGCCCCTTGGCAGACACTGTGGGGAGAGGNACAGAGCATTTCTCATTAGTCCTCTGTGTTTGCACAACCCCTCCTTTTGTCAGGGATTATTTTCCAGCCTGCAGTCCCCAGNGGACAGGGCCAAATTTAGGCTCCTGGCAGGGGAATGTGCGTTCTGTGCTCGGTTTCTCTGGGGGCTCAGCAGAAACAAACCCAGCCCAGAGCTGTCCAGGGGCACTGCTGTGGTTAAAGGAAAAAAAATCTCCCATCCCAGTATCCCTGCCACACTGGAATGAGCCAGGTGTTCATGGAAAAACTGCTGAGGGTCAGGGCAGGGTGGCTTTTACTTGGGAAAGCAAATTCAGCACAGCCCAGGAGGAGCAGAGCTCTTGGAAAAAGCCATGGGAAGCAGGGAATCCATGCTCTGATGTGCTCCACGCTCCTGCCCAGTGAGTTGTTTCAGCCTATGGAGAGCTGAAATTTGGAATTTTGATTGTATATATGTGGTGGAGTCTGTGTCAGGAGTGGGGTCAGGGGCAATGAGACAAAACAGTTTTGAACATGGAATGTTCTGCCTGNATCAGGTGCTGCCACAGGCTGGGATTTGGGGTTAGAGGAGCTGGGTTTGGGATGGGTTACCTGCTCCCTTGCTGCTCCAAAAATAGGGCTTTTCCAGGAAAACAACTGTCCTTGTGTTGGGAGTTTTTCCAGGAGCTCACACATGGAAAGTGTGCTCAGCAANCCCCAGGAGAAGGAGAGGTGACAAAGCCTGAGGCAAGCAAGGAAATGATGCAGCTGCGAGCTCAGAGCCTCCTGGAGCCCTGACTGAGAAAGTTTGGGTTGGGTTAGTTCCAATTTTGGCCATACCTGCAGCAGAAATTCCCCAAGGACCCCACCTGACCCAGGTTCCTGTGGGATTTCAGCTCTGAATTCATTTCTGTCGCTCNGAACATCCCAGTTTAACCCGGGGAGGAGATTTTGGGAAGTTCAGGGCTCTCCATTGTGTCACAGCACATCTTGCACAGCTCTGTGTGCCTTCAGACTGGTGACATTTCCTTCCTTTGCTCTTTGCAGAAGAGGTGAAACCGTACCCAGCAAACGGAGTGAGCACCACATACCCCGAGTCCCGCTACACCTCAGACTACTTCATTAGTAAGTCTCAATTAGCAGTGTCAATTATCACCATTAGCATGCCTGGAAGCACCTTTGAGCAGAGATTTGTCCACACCNCAAATAGCACTGCACCATGCAAAGGGTGGTGTTGTTTTTTTTGATTTGGAAGCCTTCTGTACTTTTTGGTGGCTGCCTTGTNTGCCAAAATCTGATTTTTTTCAAGCACTATTTGTTTGAAGCTGTAGCTCAGCAGACTTTGAAAGCAGCCTCAGCACACCTGAGTATTGGGAATTGTAAAAAAGCTGTTAAAAAAGGGAGGGAATGGGGGGAGAAGCCTTAATTCTGGATTTCCAGGGAGGAGCCTAGCAAGGAAAGGGATGAGTCTCCACCTGCACTTCCCATTGCCATTGCTTTGGAGATTTTCTTNAAGGGCCTTGGAAATATGGGAGAAATTTCAGGAACCAGCAAAAAGCCAAACTGATCTGAAGAGGAGAGATTTGGATGAGGTGTGAGGGAGAAATCCCTCGCCATGAGGGAGTGAGGGAGGGGAGGCCCTGCACAGGGTGCCCAGAGAGGCTGTGGACTCCTCATCCCTGGAATTGTCCCAGGACAGGCTGGTCAGGGCTTGGAGCAACCTGNGATAGTGGAAGNTGTCCCTGCCATGCCAGGGGTGGGNTTGGATGAGCTTTAAGTTCCCTTCCAATCCAAAACCATGGTTCTGTGGATTGGGATTCCAGGCTCTGGCACTGGCTGTGGAAGGGACTCACCTTTCCCAATCAGCACTGAAACATTTCTGCCCTGTTGCCCCTTTGCTGAGACTCCACTCCCCAGGATTTTCCAGCTTTTCCCCTCTGGCAGCTCCCCTGGGAGGACTGAGGATGACTGGGGGGGTGTTTTATTTTGCTAAATTGCTGCATGCTTTAGCCCCCACCCCTGTATCTTCTGGAGCCTCCCCCAAAGCAGTGCCTGTGGGTGGGGCTGGGGATGCCCTGNCCCCTCGGGGCTGGTTTTGGGTGGGGTTTGATTGGTGTTGTGCCCCCAGGTTACGGCATCGAGCACGCCCAGTGCGTGCCCCCCTCCGAGTTCTCTGAGCCCAGCTTCATCACCGAGTCCTACCAGACCCTGCACCCCATCAGCTCGGAGGAGCTGCTGTCCCTCAAGTACGAGAGCGACTATCCCTCGGTGCTGCTGCGGGAGCCGCCCCAGGACGCGCTGCAGAACGACTTCTTCTCCATCAAGCAGGAGGTGGTGACGCCAGACAACATGTGCATGGGCCGTGCCAGCCGAGGTAAAGCCGGGCTTAAACCTGCCTTGGGCTCCTGCTGTTCTCCCATGGAGAGGCTCTGGGGACACCGAGGCCACCAGGGAGCTGTGCAGTGCTGTACTGGTTTGAAAGCAAAACCAGTGAGAGACTCAAAGTCAGAAATACAATTTAATAGGGGAAAAAAATAAAATACATGCAATAGTACAAAAAAAAAAAAAAACACTGACAGAGTCAGAATACAGCCTCTAAGTTAGGGTGGTGGTAGCAGTCCAGATGAAGGGGTCTTGTTGAGGCTGTGATCCTGGTAGCTCTTGTCCTCTGGAAACCAGTGGGTAAGGGCAGCTTTGGTGCTCCAAATCTCAGTTTTTATCTGGGTAGGAAAGGCTTGGCTCCTCCCCTGGCTGGAGCATCTCCCAGTGGGATGATGTAATTTTATTAGTCATGCACTGGGACTCCATGGCCCATTAACAGGAGATATCTCCTGGAGGGAGGAAGGAAAAGATAAAGATCACTGCCCTACCTGGTTTAACAGATGGTGATAGAATCCATATTTTTGGGCACATCTTTACATTAACCTAGGACAACTAATACATCCCTCTCCCAACACCTGTTGGGTTCCCTGGTGGCTTTGAGCCCTCCCTGCCCTTCTCTCCAGGGAAAACTCGAGGCAGGTCTTTCTTTCCTNTCCTCTGCTGCCTGTTTGTGCATCACCTGCAGACATGGCATGGTTCTGGTGCTGCGCTTTGATGTTGAACCTGAGTGAAATTGAACTGAGTTTTCATGTTATCAGGGAGGACAAACTGCTGGGTGCTTGTAGGAATCCCATTTTTTATGGGGCCCAGGCAAAGCCCCACAAATTCTTCACAAGTTCTCATCAGGAATTGCTGTTCAAAGCTCTGAAGAGTTTTGCACTCTGTGATCCAAAGTCTTTATCCATTATGTCCAGGGATTTGATGGCTGCTTGTTTGAAATATTCTGCTGTAGCCAATTCCTGAGCTTTGCTACAAGGTGCAGATGCCAGGGGCTGAGGCAGCAGCAGAGCTAAGGACCCCCCAAATGCTCCTCTCCAAAGAGTTACAGGTACATGATTCCTGTTTGAGATGGTGGGATTTAAACACCTGAACACTCTGGAGGATCTGAGCCCAAATACCTTCCCANTTAATGTTATGAGACTGGCAACACGTGGGGCCCACGTGTCTGAGGGCTTTGTGATCACATCAGTGGGGCCAGGCAGGCCATGTGGCTCTGTCTCCATTCAAAGCAAAAAGTTTAACCCACAGAGCTCAAAGTCCCTCACAAGTGGGATCATTATCTCGGGATTCCAGGTAGGGAACCTGAGGCACAGGGAAGAGATTGACCTGCCTGCACCCCCTGAATGGAATCCAGGTGTCCCCAGGCCAGAATTCATGACAGTGACTGTTGCTGTGAGCCAGGCTTGATGTTTGTGTGTTAAACCCATTTATCCAGAGCTGGGGATGAGCTGCCTCCCAGGAAAGCCAGAGCTGCTTTCCAGGGCTGCACTGCACGTGCAGCTCATTTGAACTTTCTCACTCTTTTCCCAATCTGGGAGAGTTAATTACAGGGGAGTTGTTATTGGTGTTACTGCCTCTCCTTCTGACAGAGGTGACCTGAGCCAGAAGGGCAGCAGGGTTTTAATTTTGGGTAAACTTCTCTTTTTGGGGTTGTTTTTCTGCCTGAATTTCAGCAGTGCCTTTCCCTTTTCTTGACCTTTTCTTCAGCACAGGTGATTTCATCATTCTCACAGTGCAATGGTTCAGGAAGGCTTTTGCAACTGTGCCTCAAGATTGTTCTCAGTGGCAAAACTAAAAATGGTTTCAGGGCAGGGAAGAGAGAGCCNTGGCTGCTGCTGTTAGCAAAGACTTGAACACTGATTGCAAGAGGCTGTGCTCACCCCAGTGCTGCATTTCAGCCATGGAAGGGCCTCTGGGGGACACAAATCCTCCCAGGGTGGGGGGAAGCCTTAATGTAAAGCAGAGCCCAGTTAATTTATATTTATGTCCCTCTTTACCTTGCACTGTCTTACAGGGTTAGCCTGACACAAAGTCAAGCCCTTCACCATCACCTCAGGGTGAAGGTTTTTCAGACAGTCATTTCTGTGGGGCCTTTAGGAGGAAATTTTGGGGTCCCATGGGAGTTGTTTCTCTCTGCCCTGTCAGCCAGGGCAGCTGGTTGAGAACTGGAGCTGCCAAACTCATTTAAGCTGCTCCTGAGTAAATGCAGGGCGTGATTGTTCCAGCTAGGTGGAATTTAGGTGAATTTTCGATGGATTGGCACAAATCACGTCTCTGTCAGATTTTAATTCCTTTTCTAAACGAGCCTGTGCTGCAGGACTGCTCAGAGAATTGGTTATGCCAATTAATGTGCACACACAGAGCAGCCTTGTGCTCCCCTTCGGATTCAGGGAAGGACTGGAGTGTGAAATCCTCAAAAAACTAAAAGAAAATAGACAAGAGTTTGAAACAGGCCTGTCCCAGCAGGATGAAGCCAATGGATCCCAGCTCCTAAGGATTCCAGCAACCAGGGCAGGGCCTGCAGTAGTTGAGTCTTTTCACAGCAAGTGCTTTTCAAACTNCAACACAACAAATATTTGGGGGCGTGTGCCAGCGCCCTTCCACGTTCCCCATCCCCTGGGATTTGCTCTCTGGGCCCAGGCTGTGGGTAGCTCTGCCAATGGAAATTTCTCCAGGAGCTCTTGCACAATCCCAGCAGCTGTTTTTAGCTGGGTTTGGGAAATTAGTGAACTTGAATGATCCTGTTACGCTCGTAGCTTGTCAGGAAAGATGTTGAGCAATCAGCAGAGTAGGGAGATCAGAGGCAGCAATTCCAGTTTGTTCTCTGGGTCCTTTTTTAGCTCTGTTTCAGTACAGAGGCTGCTCTGGGGGGTGTAAATCAGCACTGCTGAGGATCTGGCCTCTCATGTTCTGGCCTCGACTAAAAATACTCCAGAGAGTGACTTTGACACAAACCAGCTGTGCTCACCTTACCAGAGCTGGAAAAAGCTGTTGGAGCTCTCAGCCATTGGCTCTGCTCCTCCAGCAAACCTGCTGCTGGTTAGGGATTTGGGGCTGGCTGGAACAGATGGCAGAAAAAGGCTGCTGTGCACTTTTGGGAAGAAACATGGAAATTAAAGGAGCTGGGTGTGCCTGAGCAGTGTTTGAGTAGGGCTGGCAGATGTAATTGGACACCTCCAATATCCTTCAGCAGCAAGAGAATCACAGAAATCAATGAATCATAGAAAGACTTGGGAGGGACCTTAAAGTTGGTTCCACCCCCTGCCATGGCCAGGGACAGNTCCCACTGGCCCAGGCTGCTCCAGGCCCCATCCAACCTGCCCTTGGACACTCCAGGGCTGGGNCACCCNCTTGTCTGGGCACTCTGTGCCAGAGCCTCACCATCCTCTCAACAGAGTCCTGGAGTGCCCATGTTTAGGCTCCCGAGCTCAGCCTTGACTATCTGCAGTGAATTAAGTCTCTGGCATTGCCTTTTGGAGATGAGGGACCATTTCCAGTCAGCCCCAGGCACCAGTCTTGGCTAGAGAGGCCAGATTTGGGTTTTTCCCCTGTCTCTCTGCCTTGATCTTCTGCCTGAAGTTTTCCAGGGCTCAGCCCTGCTCTGAATGGCAAAGGTAAAAGTAGTGGAGATCTGGGCTGTGCTTACTTTGGAGCTGGGATGTAAAGGAACAGCATCAGCTGCCCTGTG
>OAMK01000091.1:174240-188363 GCA_900205225.1 Saxicola maurus maurus
ATTGTATCAATTCGATACAATAATATATATTAATATATTAAATATTTCCAAGTATTTAATATATACAACCCTTATAATGGATATGCATTGTATCAATCTGATATATTAATATATTAATATATCAAATATTTCCAAGTATTTCATATACACAATCCACAGAATGAATATTATGGATAATATGCAGATTCTATTTTTAGCAATGAGGATTTGGGGAGGTTTTTCCCATCCCTCCGTGGTTGGGATGAGGGATGCTGGTGGTCCCTTCCCAGGGCTCTGGGGGCAGCAGTGCTGTTATTTTTGGATTGCATTACACAGCTCCCAGATGGAAAACCTCCCTCCCCGGGAGCAATAAAATGGATTCAAAAGGGAAAAAAAAAAAAAAAAGAAAGGTCCTGACCCCACCAGCAAAGCAGGAACAGCATTTCTCGGGGAGAAAACCCTTTTATGAGGTGGGGAGGAGGAAATTTGGAGCGAGAGGGAAAATGGGGATCAGACACACCCAGTGCATCCATTTGGAGCCTGGGGGATTTTCCAGGAGGGGATTGAAACCCTCCAGGCTTCACCAATAAACAACTTTTCCATGTGGAAATGGGCAGAGAGGGGATCCAGGCAAACCTGGGGCTGGGATGTTCCAGCTCGGAAAGCAGGAGAGAAAGGTGGGAGCTCTTTGTTGGAATTTGAGTGGAATTGGGCCCAAAAATCTCCTTCCAAGACCATAAAAACATTTCCATGGAGGGAAAGGACTTGGCTGATCACTGTAAAAATTAATGGTAAAATTGGGATTTTACAAAATGCAAATTGTCATTGTCTTTCCCAGCTTTCCCTTTAAAAGAAAGTTGGAAAAATTCAGTTTTTCTGATTCTGGAGGATCCTCAAGAAGCTACAAAAATTAATCACTATAAAAATTAATGATCAACATAAAAATTAATGGATCCGTGGAAAACTGGGATTTTACAAAATGCAAATTGTCATTGTCTTTCCCAGCTTTCCCTTTAAAGGAAAGCTGGAAAATTTCAGTTTTTCTGATCCTGGAGGATCCTAAAGAAGCTACAAAAATTAATCACTATAAAAATTAATGATCAACATAAAAATCAACAGATCCGTGGAAAATTGGGATTTTACAAAATGCAAATTGTCATTGTCTTTCCCAGCTTTCCCTTTAAAGGAAAGCTGGAAAATTTCAGTTTTTCTGATCCTGGAGGGTCCTAAAGAAGCCATAAAAATTAATCACTATAAAAATTAATGATCACTATAAAAATTAACAGATCCGTGGAAAACTGGGATTTTACAAAATGCAAATTGTCATTGTCCTTCCCAGCTTTCCCTTTAAAAGAAAGCTGGAAAATTTCAGTTTTTCTGATCCTGGAGGATCCTAAAGAAGCACCTGGATTGGGAGGGAAAGGGAGTGATGAGGAAGGGGAGAATTTATTTTTTTTCTGAAATTCCTGCTGCTCCCAGGCATCCTCTGAATTTCACTGAGAGACCTGCTGAGGATGCCTAAAAAATATCATTTATCATTTATTACTTATTATTATTAAAAATATCATTTATTAGCATTTATCAGGATATTTGAACAGGCAGAGCAGCTTCTCCTCTTAATGAGCAAAACACAGATTTCCATGGGAAAATCTCCTTTGCCTCCAAAAAGGGGGAATTTATCCAAACAAGGGTTTGATTTTTGGAGCTGAATTTCCCCTTTCCAGCACAATTCTCTCCCCTGACTCCAGCAGTCCAAGTTTTCCTGGACACAGGATTATTTTCTTACTGCTTTATCACCAGTCCCTGGTTAATTCCACCAAGAAATGTGCTCCAAAAATCCTCCAGTAAATGTGGAATATTTCAGCTGGCCAGGAGTTTTCAAGTCTTGTGCTGTGCTGCAGTTTCCCTGTTTTTCCAAACAGAGATTTTCTTTGCCACCCTCCTCTGAAGAAATGATGCCCTTCAGGCTTTGATCCACAAAGAGATTAAAATCCTCCAAAAGAAAATTTATTTGAACCTCTGGGCCAGGAATTTTGGAGTTTTTCATCTCCAACCTCAGCCCCTTCCAGTGGATTTGCAGCAATCTGAGAGTTTTTATGGGGAGATCATGGGATCACAGAATCCATATATATCCATATATATCCATATATATATATATATATAATATTCATATAATATTTTATGTCTTCAGGAGCCAATTAATGCCCCCCATTTCTTATCATATTTATATCATATTCTGCATCTCCAGGAGTCAATAATGACCCAGATTTTGTGTTATATTCATATCATGTCTCATATCTTCAGGAGCCAATAAAAGACACAAGTTTCAAATCATATTTATATCATGTTTTGCATCTTCAGGAGCCAATAATGACCCACATTTTGTGTTATATTCATATCATATCTCATATATTCAAGAGCCAATAAATGACACAAGTTTCAAATCATATTTATTTCATACTCTGCATCTTCAGGAGTCAGTAAAGGAGTCACATTTTATGTCATATCTTTTATCTTCAAGAGTCAATAAAGGACCCATATATATATATATATAAAATATTCATATAATATTTTATCAGGAGCCAATTAATGCCCCCCCATTTCTTATCATATTTATATCATATTCTGCATCTTCAGGAGTCAATAATGACCCAGATTTTGTGTTATATTCATATCACATCTCATATCTTCAGGAGCCAATAAAAGACACAAGTTTCAAATCATATTTTATCATATTTTGCATCTTCAGGAGTCAATAAAGGACTCACATTTTGTGTTATATTCATGTGATAATCTCATATCTTCAGGAGCCAATAAATGGCACAAGTTTCAGATCATATTTATATCATATTCTGCATCTTCAGGAGTCAATAATGACCCACATTTTGTGTTATATTCATGTGATAACCTCATATCTTCAGGAGCCAATAATGACCCACATTTCAGATGATATTTTGTACCTTCAGGAGTCAATGAGTGCCCCACATTTCAGATCATATTTGTGTCATATTTCACCCATCACAGGCTGCTGGGTTGCCACGCAACCTTTATCTTGATCTCTGAGTTTCACTCGGCTCCTGGGCAAAGCAGCTGCAAACCAAACCCCAAAAAACTCAAAAAAACATAAAGCAGGAGCTGCTACTGAGCTGGTAGAAGTGAGAGGGGAGCTGCTCACATGTCTGGGTGCACCTCACCCAAAACCTCCTTTCTCTGAAAATGAAGCCAAATATGGCCCAAAATGTGGGGCCTTTGTTGGCTCCTGAAGATGTGAAATATGATATAAATATGACATAAAATGTTGGTCCTTTATTGGCTCCTGAAGATACGAAACGTGATTCAAAATGGGGGGGCCTTGCTGACTACTGAAGACATAAAATATTATATTAATATTTTATATATATATATATGATATGAATATAACACAAAATGTGGGTCATTATTGACTCCTGAAGATGCAGAATATGATATAAATATGATAAGAAATGGGGGGCCTTCATTGGCTCCTGAAGACATAAAATATTATATATGTATATTATATATATATATATATATATATATATGGGTCCTTTATTGACTCTTGAAGATACAAAATATGATATAAATATGATTTGATACAACAGAACAATCCCAACCCTGCCAGAGTCAGAATCCAAGCTGACACCCGTCAGTCAGTCAGGGTGTTGGCACAGTCCCATTCCTGTCTCTTATACACATCTAGATGTGTATTACAACTATGATATAAAATGGGTGGCCTTTATTGGCTCTTGAAGACATAAAATATTATATGAATATTATATATATATATATATATATATATATGGGTCCTTTATTGACTCTTGAAGATACAAAATATGATATAAATATGATTTGATACAACAGAACAATCCCAACCCTGCCAGAGTCAGAATCCAAGCTGACACCCTCAGTCAGTCAGGGTGTTGGCACAGTCCCATTCAATGGTGGCTGCATCCTCCTGCAGTGGCAGATGTGGTTCAGCTGGAGCAGTGCTCCTGGAGAAGGTGCAGTTTCCTCTGAAGCTCCAGGGATGATGTGCAAAGGTCTGGTTTTCCTCTGGAATCCAGTGGAAAGAAGGTTCCTTGGTGTCCAAAATGTCAGTTTTTATCTGGGTAGGAAAGGCTTGGCTCCTCCCCTGGCTGGAGCATCTCCCAGTGGGATGATGGAATTTTATCAGTCATGCCCTGGGACTCACTGGCCATGAACAGGAGATATCTCCTGGAGGGAGGATGGGCTGTGGGAAGATAAAGATGATTAAAGATGATGTTAAAGACAAAGATGATTAAAGATGATGTTAAAGATAAAGATGATTGCCCAGCTGGTTAAAAATGGCCCATTAGCAGAAGATATCTCCCATGAAGATCAGGGTCACTGCCCCAGTGACAGAATCCACATTTCTGGCCACACCAACCCAACCCAGATGGACACAGAGCCAGGACCAGCCCAGCACATCCCCCCAGCCCCGCTGCTGGGCCCCCCTGGGGTTGGGCTCCTGGCTATTGGCAGGGTCCTGACCTTGCCCCGTTTATTTCCCCGCTGGGATCTGGGCATGGAAAAGGGATTTGTAACGTGACACTCACAATAACACAGCAGGACAGCAGGACAGGGCTGCTTCCTGGGGTGGACACTGAGAAAAGAGAGGGATTTTTCCACAGTTTCCCTTCCAAGCTCCGTTTTTATTGGATTTTTAAAGAGAGGGAGCACCAGGCATGGGAGGGTGATGGGGGGGTGGCTGAGCCACATCAAACATCAGTGACAAAAAGGAGCTTCCCAGAGGGTTCCCCTTGGCTTGGTTTGGGTGGGTTTTAATCTCCAAATNCCTTGCTCTTCCCTCCCTATGGACTGCAGGATAAAGGAGGGATGAAATGAGAAGAAACCACCAAACTGTGGGAATGCTGCACATGGAGAGCCCAGCCCAGTGCTGGGTTTGCATCCCTGCTCCAGCCTGAGGACTCCAGGTGGAGAAAGCAAATCCTGGGGATGCCAAAGGAAAAGGAAAGGAAAGGGCTGGGACATGTGCCCATGNCACAGATCCAGCTGGTTATGGCTGCAGCAAGTCCTGGGACATCCCATAGCTCAGGAAATATTCCCTCACCTGCCAGGATGGAAAGCTGGAGCAAAGGTTCCCATCCCATTTACACCCATTGCAGATTCCCAGTCCAGCCACACCCTGCCAGGCCTCAGTTTCCCCAGGAAAACTCCATGTGTGGATCCCATCATCTCCCTGACATCATTCCCTCATCTTAAATATTGCCCTGGATGGTTTTTCTGCACTTTTCCTACTTTTCCTGCTCCAGTTTAAAACTGAATCCTTCCCATGTGCACAGCTCATCCCACCCCACTTTTCCCTGCTCCAGTTTGGAGAGGATCTCAAAGTTCCTGACTCTCTTCAAGGTGAAGTTTTTGGGATGGAATGAAACCTCTTCAATTAAAAGGNAAATAAGTTGATCTGTAATAATGGGATTTGGGACTTTTGGGAGAAATGTGAGGAGTGGGAGATACAGGAACAGCTCAGGGGACCTGCCATGGGTGGGAACNTCCAGCAGGGTGACAAATATGGAGAAAATTCCCTGGGTTTTGTAGCTCATCCCAAATTCCAGCATTCACTGGAATGACAGCCAGTGAAACTCTGGCTCACAGGATGCCAGGAAGATGTTTCCAGNTGACCCAAAAAGTTAAATTCCAATGCAACACTGATTTTTGGGAAGCACCTCTTTCGTTCTNCTCCACCAACCTGCAGACAAATTCTGTAAGAAATTAAATTCCTTCTTGGATAACTCCTTAAAATCGTGGGGTGGCTGAGTTTTTCCCAGAATTTTATGTCCAGATNAGAGCATTCCCTGTTAAACACCTGCACAGCCCAACCCTCTCTGCTTTTAGGGCATTTTAAAGAGCAAAAAAGGGGCCATTTCCACCATTCTGTGATGGATTTTTTCCTTCCAGGATTGTTTTCTATTAAATTAAAATAACCCAACCACCCTCCTGTAAAGATGCATCCCTTAGAGCCAGAGTTTGCCAATGATCCTGATGTAGGAGCCCCAGGAATAAGGCACAAAGCTCTTGGAAGAGGGTAAAAAACTCTTTTTGCATTTCTATTTTTAATGAAACTTTTAAAATCTTTCAGAAAACCCCCACTTTTCCCTAAAAATTCAGAACTGAAGAGATCACTGATGATTTTTCAGACCCTGGTGATGGATTTCTGTGCTCCTCTCAGAAAATTCCAAANGAAGGAACATAATTCATCCAGGGCAGAAAGGGTGACTGTGAAAGGAGAAAACTGCTGGAAAATTTTAATTTCCAGGNCTTTGGACTCCCTCATGTCTTATAAATCCTGGGAAAGGATTTCCATTTGTCCCCAGAAATGTCTGGGGATGCATTTCCATGTGCTGGCACATCCTGCAGAGATGGAGCCTCTGATGCAGCAGCTCCAAAATTCCCTGGTGAAGACAGAGCTGGGATGGGGGAATGTTTGTAAGGAAAGGAGATTTTTTTACCCAGAAAATGGGATTTCTGTTGGATCTGAGGGGTTGCAGGGGATTTGTGGGGGCCTGCAAGGCACCAGAGGGATGCAGAGAGGGGGTGATGGATGTTTGGGTGATGGATGGAGGTGGCCCTGGAATGTTCTGGGAGTGTTTTCATCCCAAGCCCTGCACTCTCCATAACCCAGGGATGAGCTCCTGCTCCCCTCTGGACAGGGAGACCCAGGGAAGCAGCAGGGAGGGGAGGTGGGATCTGCCATCCCTCCATTAATTCCCAAAAATAGATTAGTGCATCCCACTGNCCATCCCAGACCTTCCTCCCACCTCCTCCAGGATATTTTTATCCCTCTCAAAATGAGGCAGAAAAAGCCCAATTCTGTCACTTCCTATTNTTCCCAAATAAAAACCAAATGTTGGGCCCAGAGTTCAGATCAGGGGAAAACCCACAAATCTCTTGGCCGTCTGGGATCTTTTGTTTATCTCTGCTCTTAATCCCATTTTTTGGGTCTCCTGGGCTCAGGGAAGATAAATGAGGTGTGTCAGGAGCTCACCTGATTAACTTGGCCCGTTCAATGGGGTTATTCTTCTCCAAGGCTGGGCTGGAAAGGGAACAGCAGGAATTTGGGAGTGCAGAGTCCCAGTCTCACAAAGGCAAAAGAAAAGGGCTTTGGGGTTGGATTTTTTTTTTCTGCCCAGGACACTCTGCAGGGAGAATGTTGGCAAAAAAAAATTAAAAATTCTCTGGATGAAGTATTTTCACTGCAGGTCAGATTTGACCTTGTGCTGCCACCCCCTCACCCCCCCCAAAAATAACCCAAAAAAAAGCAGCTTTTTCCACAAATGCCCATGAAATCAGTGCTGTGGGCAGGGATCACCCATTGCAATGCCACATCCACCCTATTTCCTTTGCTTTTTCTGAGCTCAGATGGAAAAAGAGGGAATTTTGCCTTGCTTTATGGAATGGGATGCCAGATTCCTGGCAAAGTCCCAAAACCAACCCCAAAATCCTTTCCCATCGATCCAAAGAGAGATGTGGGGATCACATGGGCACTGCTTCTCATCCCAGCCAAAANAATCCCCACATTTTCCCCAGGACTGAGGCAGCCAGGACTTCTCCCTGTATTTTTTCCATGTGGAGCCTGAGGCAGGAGGGGATGCTGTGTCTGTCTTGCTCCTGCTGCAGGATCCCAGTGAGGGATGGGGAGAAAAAGGGAAGGCAGCCCTGGGTCTGTGAAACCTGCCAAGAGCTTGGGAAGGGGATGGACTGATTTTGCTTCCCAGTTTTTGGGCATCCCTGCAGGGACATGCAGCAAACCCTGCCCCACTGGAGCCTTAATCCCAAATTTTCTCCCCCAACCCTGGGGCATCTCAGAGGAAACCCTGCCCTGTGACAGCTCAAAATCCCCACTCCAGTTCACTTTATTTACAGCAAGTCTTTCCAGTCCAGGTAAGAAAGGCAGAGCTGAGATCCCCAAANTATCCTCCTTGGGCTTTGTGGTGGATGAGTGATGCTCCTGTCCGTGCAGGATNTGTGCTTTTGGAATTCCTTTTAATCCCACNTTGGGAAAGATGAAACAGGAAAANCTTACAAATNTGAATGCTCAAATTTTGGGAATATAGAAACCATGAATGANATTGAAATGAAAGCCACGTTTGAGATGCCAAACCTGAGTTACTAAATAACCATGAAACAATAGGATGGCCCCCGAAGGTAATCCCCTCTTGATTGAACNATGCCCTNNGCCAGTGAGCAACTCCAAGGGTCCAAAGAGCAGTTTTTAAAGTGTAACACACTATGNTAATNTAAGGATTCCTATAGGCTGTATGTANATGCTNNAGNATTTGTATCTTGTATTACACTGGTTACTGGAAATTAGAATATTCATCATGGAAGAAGATTTATTGTATTGAAAANGGGAAATTGCTCTCTTTANTCTCTTCTTACACCTCTCTTACCTCCCTCCTGCTCTTCCTCTCTCCTCTTCTATTACCCCACCACNCTNTTATCNCATTGCTCTTTCTCTTCCCCCTTTTATCTCCTTGTCCTGCTCTGGGCTGCACTGGCAGCTCTTAGCAGGGCTTTTACAATAAACTGCAAATGTAACTTTTAGCTCATCCAGACTGAATGAGTTCAGTCCCTGGGACNGTCTATCTCAACACAAAGATCCTTCAATCCCACACTAAAGACACACTTTAATTCCTGTCCCATGTCCCAACAACCNTTCGAGCTCACCCCATCCTCAGTGTGGAGCTGAGACCCACCTCACCTCCTCCCTGGAAATCTGTTCTAGGCCTGGCACAAGAGGGAGACAAAAGCAGCCACAGATTTGGATTGGAGACCTGGTTTGGGAGGGAAAAAAGAGGGAAAATATTGCATTTCTCTGATGAGAAGCACAAGGTTTTAGCTCTTCTTGTATTGGGGGTTGAGTAGGAAAATGGATCCAAACAGCCCCTGGAATTCAACGTTTGTTTTCCACTGATGGATTGAAGTGGAATTTTGTCTCTTGGTGAATTAAATTCCTCTTCTGAGCAGCCCAGGAGTCTGATCCAACAGGCAGAGCTGCAAAAGGCAGGCAGCTGTGCCAGGGTTGCACTCCTGGGTCCTGNCCTGCACCCTGGGATTTCAGGAGCCCAAACCTGGCCCAGATCCCACCTCATTCCAGCAGCAGAGCATCCAGAACTGCCATGATCCTGTGTCCCTCCCTGATCCCTTCTCCCTGGAGCACTGAAAGCTGTTCACAGCACAGAAGAGCCTTTAAAGCTCTCAGATGGACTCAAAGTGTGGCTGCAACGAGCTGTGAAATCTCTGGGCAGAGCCAGGGCTGGGAAAAAACAGGAGAAAAATCTCTTCCAGAGGTTGCAAAGGGCCAAACCCTGAATTTCATGGCAAGAAAAGAGCAGAGAGTAATTCCACTGCAGGAAGACTCTTCCTTTCCCCCTCCACAAGTGGGATTAAACTCTGGACAAAACTTGTGGAGGGACTGATTGCTAAAATTAGCCTGGAGAAAGTTTGGGTATGGAGGAGGGAGAAACATCCAGGACTGATTGCCAAAATTATCCTGGAGAAAGTTTGGGGGATGGAGGAGGGAGAAACATCCAGGACTGATTGCCAAAATTATCCTGGAGAAAGTTTGGGGGATGGAGGAGGGAGAAACATCCACTCTGCTGGAAGAGCTGAGCTGCCCTTGGGCTTTGTGTGCAGGGTCCAAGCAGGGCTTGAGCCACTTGGGTTGGCAAATTTGGCTTTTTTTTGCCCCAAAATTAGAATGCTGCAGACACCCTGCCTGTGATCCAGCTGGGAAAATTACTGTGGATATGAAACACTGCCCTTGGTTTCAACTTGCTGACACCGTGGAGATGGTTTTAATTAAAACTCGTTAACAGCAACCTGTTCCTGAAAATGAGCGTGGCTAACCCAATTAGGGAGCTGGTTCCTTGGAGATGCTGCTCTTCCCAGAAGCCCAGCCTGGACTCGGGTGTAAATCCTCACTCTGCTCCTATTCCCAGCTCACAGAGGGTGAAAATCCTGAAAGGAAAGAGAATTTAGGGTGTTGCACGACTTTGGAGAGCAGGAGNACAGGGAAGGAGGATGCTGTCACATACCAAGAGCAATCCATTTCTCCTGGGAGATCTGTTCTCTGTGCACAGCAATGGTTTCAGCTCTGCCAAAGTTTGAGGGGTGAAATGGATATTTTGGGATAAAATATCAGCTTGTCTCTTGGGCATGAGCGTTAGCCTTCAACTCAGNTCTGGGGTACGGAATTCCCTGTGTACAAATCTTTCCTCTGGGACAGGGGAAGGCAGCAGGAACATCCCACCCACCCCGGGGAATGGGAAACCCCACTGAGCTTGAAAAGCAGCTTAGTGAAGTGTCAGCTGCACCCACAGGTGAGCAGGTCCTGAGAGCTGGCTCCGAGGGGCTGGGCATCCTCCCTCAGCATCATCAACATCACCAGCATCCTCAGCAAGCCCAGCATCNTCAGCAACCTCAGCATCCTCAACATCCTCAGCAATGCCAGCATCCTCCCTCAGCATCTTCAGCATCCTTAACATCCTCAGCAACCTCAGAATCCTAAGCAACCCCAGCATCCTTAATATCCTCAGCAACCCCAGCATCCTCAGCAATCTTGGCATCCTCAGCATCTTTAACATCCTCAGCAACCTCAGCATCCTCCCTCAGCATCTTCAGCATCATCAGCATCCTCAGCCACCCCAGCATCCTCAGCAACCTTGGCATCCTCAGCATCCTCAGAATCCTAAGCAACCCCAGCATCCTCGGCATCCTCAGCATCCTTAATATCCTCAGCAACCTCAGCATCCTCCCTCAGCATCCTCAGCATCCTCCCTCAGCATCCTTAACATCCTCAGCATCCTCAGCATCCCCAGCATCCCCAGCATCCTTAACATCCTCAGCAGCCCCAGCATCCTCAGCATCCCCCCTGCCAGGCTCTCCGGGAGCCTCCTGCCCATCCCTCCCTGCCGCCGGAGCTTCGGGCAAGCAGCAGGAATTGTGAGCGGTCCCTTCCCCCGCCGCTCCATCCCCCGCGGGCAGCCGGTTCCCATTAGCGGAGGCTGACAAGGTGCAGAGGCTCCTTGGCAGGAGCTGTGACGAGAGGCAGAGGCCGCCCGGGTGTCTCGGATGGTTTCCGGGGCTGTTATCGGGCCCCTCCCGTGCCGGGGGGACGCGGGGCTGCGTCCCGTTGGGGATGGAGATACCCGAGCGCCGTCTGCTCGGGGCTCGGTGCGGCGGGCAGCGCTTCACCTGCCTGCAGGAAACACCTCCCTGCTGCGCCCGCCGGGATAAACCACAGCCTTTTATCTGGCGGGANCAACGCAGCTCTGAGCCGGGAGGAATAATCTCCGCAGGAATAATCTTCCTCCATCCCGGCGCTTCTGGCTGTGCCAAGAGCGCGGGGCACTGCCCTTCCCGGGAGCTGCCCTGCTCTGGGTGGGATGGTTTTCCCACCAGGGCACCNATTCAGGCTTAAGGATTAAATGTATTTATTCAATAAAGCAAATAAATNGCTGCCCCAAGTCCTGGGTGTCCACGGCTTCTCCTGCGCCTCCCTGGATGAAAGCAGCTCCAGGGCCACAAACACGGCCAGCACTTCCATGCCCCCAGACTAATTAATCAGCTCCTTCCCAGGCAGACACATTAAACATCATTTCCCAGCTCTGCCCAGGCACTGCCAGACGCGGTGGAAGCGGCGGCGGCTGGAAAACGCCCCGTGCCGGGGGGAAGGAATCACCGGGGCCGGGGCAGCCGATGCCATTTGTCTTCTCCCTTTTCCGAGCAGGCGGAGCGGAGCTGAGGCTTCGCCTTCGCTGGGTTTGTGGGATGAGCTCATCCCGTGGGATGGCTCAGATTTGGGGATGGTGAGTCAGAAATGGGATCGTCCTCCCCCCGTCTGGCTCGGCACGGACCTGCAGCCTCCCTTTCCCCCCTCCAGCTGAGATCTCGGCGGTTTGCTCTCCCTAGAAACTCCTTGGGTTTTTCCAAGCGCGGCTCATCCATTTCAATTGTCCCTCATTAGGCAGTAATCAGGTAATTACCGCCCCTTTAACTCCAGCCCAGGCGCTGCACATTCCCGTGGCCAGCCTCGTTAGGGGGGAGATGTCATCGTTTCCATCATCCCGTCCTTCTCCACCATCCCATCCTCTATCATCTCATCCTTCATCATCCCATCCTTCATCATCCCATCCTTCATCATCCCATCCTTCTTCATCATCCCATTCTTCTCCATAGTTCCATCCTTCTCCCTCATCCCATCCTTCTCCATCATTCCATTGTTCTCCATCATCCCAACATTCTCCATCATCCCATCTTTCATCATCCCATCCTTTATCATCCCATCCTTCTCCATCATCCCATTTTCCCCTATTATTCCATCTTTCTCCATCATCCCATTTCCCCCCATTATTCCATCTTTCTCCCTCATCCCATCCTTCTCTGCCTGCTATCCTTCTCCAGCATCATTCCAGCTCTGGCCACCCTGCCAAGACCCTGCTCCCTCTTCCAGCCCCTGACCTGATGAGGCAGGGGCAGATTTTGGGGAGCAGAGGGGTTGCTGGTCTCAGTAATGGTGGGAATAGTGCCAGAGAACCCCAGAATGGATTGGATTGGATTGGATTGGATTGGATTGGATTGGATTGGATTGGATTGGATTGGATTGGATTGAAAGGATCCTTGAAGCTCATCTCGTTCCCCCAGGGACACTTTCTACAATCCCAGGTGGCTCCAAGCCCATTCCAACCTGGCCTTGAACATTTCCAGGGATGAGGCAGCCACAGTTTCTCTGGAAAACCTGTGCCAGGGCCTCANCNACCCTGTCCTGCTGCCCCCCAGTCACACACACTCCTCTCCATTCCAATCCATTTACATTTTTCCAGTCAAACCCCCAGTTCTGTCCTGTTTAACATCAGCTGCACTCCACTGCCACACTCCCAACNTCTTCCAGGGCCAGGCAACACCTGCATGTCTGCAAGAGGGAGGAGAGCTCCTGCAACAAGCCCCAGGCTAAGTTTTTCCAAATTTGCTTCACTTTTCCTGGCAATCCTGCCTCAATTTGCATAGATGCTCCTCTGGAACCTTTCTGGAAACTGATACTCCAGAGCATCCTCCAGAGCAGCACAAACTCCTGCTTTGCTGGAGCCAAAAGCTCCTTGTCCCACCTTTTGTCCCAAAATCTTCCTGACTCCAGCACTGAGAAGTACAAGGATTTGGGGGCCAATCACCACTTTGTGGCAATTTTAAGGAAAAGAGCATGTTAAATTCCTGCCTGGATGGATCAGGTCCAAAGGCAATGNCTGAATGGGGCCTTTGGCACTGAACCCTCTTTGTGTGGCTGCTGTGACCCAAAACTGGGTCACAAAAACTGGAATTTTCTCCCTGAGCTTTGTGCAGTGCTGGGTTTAGCTGTGGGGTCAGGGCTGGATTTTATCCCAGGTGTTTCAATAAACAGTCAGGTTAATCTGGGCTGTAAAACAAATCAAGGCATTTCTCACTGCAGTGTTGTCCCTTTGCTGAATTCCCAGTCAAGCTGCTCTTCTCTTCCTTGCAGTTCAAGCAGAAGATTTTGGTCTCTCCTGTCACAGCCTTGTGCTNCTGTTGCTCTTTGCTTGTGTCCAGCACGATGATGAGGAGCCAAATCCCTCCTCTCCCTGCTCTGGGTGACAGAAATGCAAATGGAACCAGCANCACACATCTTCCTGTCTTGATCTCACATTTGGTGAATTCCTCCTGCCTTTCTCTGGATCTCCTTGACAGAAGGAACGAATATTTCCTTACATTCCTTCTAATATTGATATTCTGACTTCTGCAAGCCCCCACAGAAGCCTGGCCAAAACAGAGAGGGGGAATGCAAAGAACAATGGATGGATCCCATTAATCCCAGAACTTCCAGACCACCCAACAGTACAGAAACCAGATGGGGCTTGATGGTGATTTCACCTTTCCTACTGAATTTGGGGGCCTGGTGAGCCCCATCAGGCTGGGATGGGTTGGTCCCACAGGGAGGCGAAGCCAGACTGGGATGGGTTGATTCCCACAGGGATGTGAAGCCAGGCTGGGATGGGTTGGTCCCACAGGGATGTGAAGCCAGGCTGGGATGGGTTGGTCACACAAGGAGATGAAGCCAGGCTGGGATGGGT
>OAMK01000091.1:209867-220224 GCA_900205225.1 Saxicola maurus maurus
CCAGAGCCATGGGCATCTCCATTCCAGAGCCCTGGGCATCTCCATCCCACTGCCACGGGCATCTCCATCCCAGAGCCATGGGCATCTCCATCCCAGAGCCATGGGCATCTCCATCCCACTGCCATGGGCATCTCCATCCCAGAGCCACGGGCATCTCCATCCCACCACCATGGACATCATCTCACCCTCTTGGACATTTCCATCACAACACCATGGGAATCTTCATCCAACTTTCCTGGACATCTTCACCCCACTTCCATGAGCACCCCAATCTCACCCCCGTGGGTGTTTCCATCCCACCACCATGGCAGCTGCATCCCACCACAATGGTCACCTCTGTCCCTCCACCTTGGGAATCTCCCTCCTGCTGCCCGGGGCATCCCAGTCCTGCCATGTCTCCATCCCTCCACCATAGACATCCCAATTCTAATCCCACAGACATCCCAATCCCAGCACCAGATATCCCAATCCTGTCCCCACAGACATCCCAATCCCAGCACCACAGCCATCCCAATCCCAACCCCACAGACATCCCAATCCCAACCCCACAGACATCCCAATCCTGTCCCTACAGACATCCCAATCCCAACCCCACAGCCATCCTAATCCCAACCCCACACACATCCCAATCCCAGCACCAGATATCCCAATCCTGTCCCCACAGACATCCCAATCCCAGCACCACAGACATCCCAATCTCTGCACCACAGACATCCCAATCCCACATATATCCCAATCCCAACCCCATAGACATCCCAACCCCACTGCTGGGGGCATCCCAGTCCTGCCATGTCTCCATCCCTCCACCACAGACACCCCAATCCCAGCACCACAGACATCCTAATCCCACATACATCCCAATCCCAGCACCACAGACACCCCAATCCCAGCACCACAGGCATCCCAACCCCACAGGCATCCCAATCCCAACCCCACAGACATCCCAGATCCACAGACATCCCAATCCCAACCCCACAGACATCCCAGCTCCACAGACATCCCAATCCCAGCTCCACAGCCATCCCAATCCCAACCCCACAACCATCCAAATCCCAGCTCCACAGACATCCCAATCCCACTGCTGGGGGCATCCCAGTCCTGCCATGTCTCCATCCCTCCACCACGAGCATCCCAATTCCAGCACCACAGACATCCCAATCCTGTCCCCACAGACATCCCAATCCCAGCACCACAGACATCCCAATCCCAACAACACAGACATCCCAATCCTAACACTACAGACATCCCAGCACCACAGACATCCCAATCCCAGCCCCACAGACATCCCAATCTCTGCACCACAGACATCCCAATCCCACTGCTGGGGGCATCCCAGTCCTGCCATGTCTCCATCCCTCCACCACGAGCATCCCAATCCCAGCACCACAGACATCCCAATCCTGTCCCCACAGACACCCCAATCCCAGCACCACAGACATCCCAATCCCAACCCCACAGACAACCCAATCCCAACCCCACGGACATCCCAATCCCACAGACACCCCAATCCCAGCACCACAGATATCCCAATCCCACATACATCCAAATCCTAACACTACGGACATCCCAATCCCAACCCCACAGCCATCCCAGTCCCAACCCCACAGACATCCCGACCCCACAGCCATCCCAGTCCCAACCCCACAACCATCCCCACCCCACAGCCATCCCAACCCCAATGCCGGGGGCATCCCTCCCCTGCTCGGGTGCTCCCCACCCACCTCCCTCCTCCCGGCGGGTTCAGCCTCGGGCCAGGATAACAATACCTGCGGTCTGTGAAGCATTAAGGGAGGATCCTGTCAGCCCCATGAGCTCATCGGGGGAGCAGCCAGACACATTTGTTACCGGGAGAAATTCCCTCTGCCCTGACCCGCTCCCAGCCTGCTCTGGCTTTATTGGTATCTCTCAGCACCTTCCGGATCCATTTGGAGTCGCTGCCTAATTCCTCCCCTGACCACCTTCTCCCCCATCCCAGCAGCTGCTGGAGGACTGGCATGTCAGGGAGAAAAAGGGAATTTTTTCCCTAAACAGTCTGTTCTCTCTTGATTCCACAACATTATGAAATAATAATAGTTTCCGATAATATTTATTCTCCTTGTCATCTCCATCACACCACTATGTGGAAATTTTGGCAAAAAAAAAAAAAAAATAAAGATTTTTAGGATTTTACTTGTTTCTCTGAAGGAAAATACCCAATGAAAGCTGAGGCTGGGCTGCTGTAGGAAACCAGGAAGGCTGGGATATGGGCAGAGCTGGATTCCTGGGAAAACTGAGCAAAATCCCACAGGTGAAAAGACCCAAAAACCCCACCCCAGCTGGATCTCTTGCTGCCATTGAATTAGTGAGCTTGTGAACTTCTCCTGCCCACCTGGGGATGCTCCCTCTGCATGCTCTGGGGAATCCCTGTAGGATTTGGGAGAGGAAAACTCCCTGTAGGCACTGGAAAGGAATAAAAATTGAGATCCCTCCAAATTGTTGAAAATAAAAGAGGTGCTCAAAGATCTCAGTGATATGGAAGAAGGATGCAAATCTCACTGAGTGATGTAAACTGTGGAGAAAAATAACTGGAAAGCAAAATCATGGAATAAACCTCTCAATCTGTGCTGAAACAGGGAAACTTCTCACTCTACCCCCAAGTGTTATCCCTGAGAAACCTGCCCAGGTGTGTGGGCCACAGCTGATAGGGAAAAGTGCTTTTCCACCCACAGAATCCAGGAAACACAGTCCTACAACAACAGACACCAGCAAGAGCTCAGAGAGCCACGAAATCCTGAAGATGGTTTTGGGAATGGATCCATTCCTCAGATTTTGAGTCACCCCTGTCTTTTTGGAGACTTTTTTCTTCCCTACCCTTTCCCTTTCTTCATTCCTGACTTCTGAGCTTTTCTTTTCCAATTTTGAGGACTGAGCAGAAGGAGGGAAGGGGCAGGGGCAGGTGGGGGTCCAGAGGTGAATTTTCCAATGGATTTGGCTGGTGGGAAGGACACCTTGGAGGATCCCTCGATGGCAATTCCAGCAGTCAATTAAAGCATTTTCCAGCTCTTTCAGCCATGACTCTTTGAAATGCTTTTCTGANCTTGGGCTGCTCCAGTTTGGCTTTCATGGCAGAGAAATAACTAAATCCAGGGAGAGCCTCTGGAAATCCAGGCTGTGCTCACTGATATCCACTTGGATCAGTTCTTCCAGCCTCACCTGGGGCCTTGGCAAAACAACCAAATAAATAAAATCCACAGGAAATAACAATAAAGAACGAAGGAGAAAGTCTCTTTTGCCACAGTCTGTTCCCTGGTGGGACCTAAAGGATGGGATTCATTCCAGCAGAGCTGCAGGTGTTGGCAGTTCCTTGAGGATGCCCAAGGAGGGGAAGGAGAAGGAGCTGGCTCATGGCTCTCCAGCTTCTCCAATCTGCCACCAAATGAACTTCCAGCCAGACTTTGGGATCTGTCAGAGNTTGTGGAGGGATTTGGGGAAAAGGCTTTGGGGTCAGGAGCTGAGCCTTTGGCAGTTTCCCCTTCCCAAGGGAAGTTGTGACTCCCTCAGTCTGTGCAAAGCTCCAGCTGCTCCATGGGCTGGTGGGGAAAGCTGGAACTCTCAAAACTGGGACTGGGATGAGTCAATTCCCCAAAATACCTGCTGGGCTGGGGGTTTGAGGGCTCAGGGTTTCCTCTTTGGACTGGGGGATGAGCCATAAACCCCCCANGTGTGTGCACACCAGGAATTCATCACTACACCTGGATATGTGTGTATATANATCAATATCATGTGTGTGTGTAATTCCTGGTTCTGGAACTGCACCTGAAGAGAGATCCTGCTCATCACCACCCTCAAAAATAGTTCACCCCTCCCCAGATAAGGAAAAGGAGACACAGGATGGGTGCAGGAGCCACCTGGGATGGTGCAGCAGGAAAGCAAGGGGAGATCCTGATGGGTTTGGGGATCAAAGCTGCCTCCTGAGACCCCAAACTGNTCACTGGTGTGGAAAATTCACCAATTCCTGCCTTGCTCCATGGAGCAGCCTCACAGAGCACCCTGAGCTCTCCCTGNCCTGGTGTTCTCCTGGATTTCAAAGGGAGGTTATGACTTTACATGCATCACTAATCCACATCTGACCTCCAGACAGGAATCAGCAGGCTCTGGAATACAAAGAATTACAGCTCTCCAGGGATTTTAGCTCTTTCTCTATGAAAAATCCTTGCCAAAATGATTCTCTGGCAGAGAGTGAACTCCTGTGCAAAACACATGTTTGGTGTGAAAGGATTTTTGGCAACTCAGGGTGGATTTGGAAGGCTGTGCTCTCCTTCATTCTTTCCTCATGGAAAGAGGAACAGGTCCAAGGCTGAGCTCTTGAGCAGCTGCCTTTGGAGTCACAACAGGGAATGGTTTTGACAGGGAGAAGCCACAGGGTTAAGGGATCCAGAAGGAATGGAGGGAAAAGGGTTTGCAGCAGGGACCTGGGCTGGGGTAAAGTGACACCTGAGGACAGGGTGAGATCCTGCAGCTCCCTGGAGACCTCAAACTCCTCCAAGGAGAACAGGAGATGATCAACAGGTTGGAGAAATCTGCAACATCCCACCAGGAATAGAGCCTGGGTTAAAACAAAAAGTGAAGGTTCATCTGAGGATACTCCTAAAGCAATATGTTGTATTTTGGGTTCCCAAACCTGCAGAATTTTGCAAGATGGGATTGGGAAACACCACTTTTTTTTTAGGATTTTGTGTCATCTTGGCCTGGAGCTCAAGCCCAGGAACTCTCTCTGGGCAGCAGCTCATGGTTAGCTGAGATCAGGGGTGCTGGGATCCTCGGGATCTCAGCTGTGCAGCTCCCAAGAATCCTCCTGAATACAGCACTTAGCAAAAAAATATAATAAAAAAATTGAATTAATTAGAAGATAAATGAGTGAGCTGCCTGGAACCAGCTGCAGACACAGCCCTGGCTTCAGCACTTTCCCCCAGCCTTTACTTCAGGCTATTTTTATTTTGTGATGGCACAAATCAAGCCTTTTGTTTTTTCCTTGTCACAGAGATGACATGAATGGATGGGATCAGATCCAAAAAGCCAGAGAAAGAAATTTTGGAAGGAAAAAGCTCCTTGAAGAGCAGAGGAGCTGCAGGAGCTGAGCTCAGCACTGACCTGGAGCACGTAGCTTACACTTCCTTTGCCTAATTTAGACCCAGTGTAGGTGGATTTGGGGGAATATTTGGATCCCTAATTAAGAGCAGTGATGTGAGAGGAAGTGCAGGCATAGTGAAAATGGATCAGGAAAGAATGAATTCATTAATAGGGGTGTTCACAGCACAAGCTTGATGCTATTTGAGTTCCTCCCTGGGCTGGAACAAAGCCAGGATAACTCAGTGGGGTGTGCTGGGCAGGGAGCAGACGGTCCCAGTGCACCTCCAGTGCTGATGTCACTGCACTGGGCACATTCCAGGCCATTTTTCCATGTGGAATCAGTTCAACCTCCTGTCCTCAGACTCTCCAGTGAGCACTAGTAGCACAAAAATCACCTTCCTACAGAAAATCCTGGCTCAAAAAGGGGGGAAAGGCCAGTCCTGGGACAATTCATCAGCACAGGCTGTGCTGTGGGATCCATGCAGGGATAAATCCCAGAGAATCGCTGCTCCTAAAGCAGTTGTTGATTTGCTGGCTGCTCCTGACTGAGCTCGGATAATCCTGCAGGACTCCGGGGGTTTCCAGCCCGAGCATTCCCGTGTAATCAGCTCTGGCATCTCCGANGGGTTTTTTCCCTCTTGGCTTCTCCTCTGGGTCAGAGCAGTGCTGGAGCAGAGGGATGCAGACNCCCCTCTCCTTAGCACACAGAATTATATCAGCAGTGGCCAGAGGTCACATCCTGCTGTCTTCTGGAGGATGACTCCGTTCCCTGGATCCTCACAAACCTGGCTCTCTCCATTCCCCGCAGCACCAGCAACATCTTGGATTAGTTACGAGCTCTTCAGATGAGCCCCAGCTCGTATTTCATCCGCTTCCCCCCGCCCGGAGATCCGAGGCTGTCACACCCTGCAGCCCCACATGTTTTATTCATTTGCTGTCCTCTTGCTCCTCACCGAGCACCTGCAACACATTTCGGCCGGGCCGGGNCCAGCGGGGCTTCGGCAGGGCTGACACTTTCTGCCTGCCTCGGATGATGGAGCTGCGCTTTATCCCCGCACTTCCAGCCTGGAATGCTGCCTGCACATCAGCACCTTGGAGGAAAACAGGCTCCCAAAAGCTCAGGAGACTGCACAGCCCAGGTCCCTCCAAGCTGAGGCACAGGGAGTTATTTTAGCCTTGGAGGATCCAGAGGAAAGCAGAGCTTTATCCACATGGGAATGGAGCTTTTCCACAGCCTCCAACAGGAATTCTCCAAGCTATAGGGAGCAGACAGGTCTCTATTAGCTCGATTTGACCAGGAGTTTATAGCAGAGCAGAGGTTCAAAGATCTTTGCCCTCTGCAGCCTCTCTCCTCTCCTCTCCTCTCCTCTCCTCTCCTCTCTCCTCTCTCCTCTCTCCTCTCTCCTCTCCTCTCCTCTCTCCTCTCTCCTCTCTCCTCATTCATTGGATGCAGAACAGAAAATCTTCACCAGGAGAGCCAGGGAAGTTGTTTTCCCTGCAAGCTCAGCCTTGGCATTAAGGGAGGAACAAATCCCCCCTCGCTCTGAATCAGGCACAGCTGAGGTTGAAGCGTTACTTTCCAAGCTTAAACAACTGAGAAGATTATTTGGGATCAATGCCCAGTGCCAGGATGTCTTGGGAAGACCACGATCCTTGGAGAAGCAGTGCCTAAAGTGGCCCATGAGCATCACATTGCTTTTTGGCCATTTTTCCCCCCCCAGCACTCACTTAGACCCCACATCTGTCCCACCAACCTTCCTGGGGCCTGAAGTGCTGCCAGCAATTCCCAGATCCTCCCAAGTTCTAGGGTTTAATTCCTCCCCATGATCACATTTAATGCTGTGNTACTCCTTCCTTGCTGCCCCTGAGCCTTCCTGACGTTGTTTTCCTTTTCATTACCCACAAATGTCTCTTTCCCCAAGTCTTTCACCACTTGTCTTTCATTTCTTCCTGACATTCCCGACACGTGCCATAAAAATGCTGGTTAAATATTCATGAGGAAAGGCTGATCTGGGATCACTGAGATGCTGCTGAAGAGATGTCTTGCCATGTAATTAAAAGATATCACCAAGAATGTTGTGAGGAGCTCCTTAAAAGGGGCCTGGGAGATGCAAAANCCGATTTCCAAAGCTCTTCCTATTTGAGGTGACAGCAGTTCCTTGTTAAACAGCAGGAAAAGGTGGCCCCAGGAGGGAAGAGTCAGTGGCAAAGCAGAGCTGAGGATTTATTCAGTGCTAATGCAGAAGTGAGCTTGGAAATATTAAAATGTCACTTTCTTTTAGAGGTAAAGGCTGAATTAATCCCAAGAATTACAATATTCACAGGCTAAGGGCTTTGCCTTGGCAGCAGGACTGAGGGATGAGGGGGTTGTGTCCCAGCTCAGGAGCTTCTGTGGGTTTTTNATGCAGGACCATTTCCTTCACCATTTTCAGCCCTCTGTGCTGACTTCTGTGAGTGGTTCCTGCTCCTTGCTGGGGATGTTAAGAATGGAAGGGGAGAAAACCATGGAATAATCTTTTTGGATATCAATCCCAACAATTATTCAGCATCTGAGCACAACCAGCTGTGGAGAGATGATATTGCTGAAACAAAATCCCATTCCCAGGCAGGAAAGGGCATTCCAGGGAAATCCCCCTGGGTTTTTCTTTCTCTCCCTCTTTCCCCCCCTATTTTTCCCCTATAAAAAGTGATCCCACTTTTCACAGGCCCCCTGGGAGCCCTTTGCCCTGCAGAGCCCTTTGATGGGGACGCTGCTGCAGGTTTATGGTGACTTGGAGAGGGGATTTTACATCCATTAGGATTTTCCTCTGGAAAACACCTCCCCAAAGGGCTGAGAACTCACTGTGGGTTAATANCAGTGGGATGAGGAAACAGAGTTTTGTTTTCCAAGGCTTTGGGATCACACAGGCAGAAGGATGAGGAGTTTATTTATAGCATTGTTTCCCATTGGTGTTGGACAGGATGGTGGAATGGCATTTCCAGAGATCCATAAATTTTTATAAAAATCACTTTTTACCCTAAAAACAGGAGGCAGCTGAAGGTTGTTTTGCCTCTTCCTCCTGTTCCACACCACAATCCAGAGAAGTAGAATTTCCCTCAGGGACGAGCTCCTGGGTGTCCTCGAATGTTCCTCCCCAAATCCCTCCCCAAAATCCCCCCCTAGATGGCAGTGGGAGGAGTTTTAGCTCGGATAAATTCAATTAGGATGGGAAATGGATCCCTGTTATGTTCTCCTTCAGCTGATGAACCAAAACCTCATTTTTTTTTTTGTTCCCTGCCTCACCACCCTCCCGAGGACACCAAAGCCTCTCCAGCCCCATCCTGCCCCCCTGTTTGGGCAGCATCCCAAATTCCTCAGCTCCATGGTCCTGCTGGTCTCCACAGGCACTTGGAGCATCCCCACCTCAGGGAATAATTTATCCCCCAAAAATCCTCACAGTCTAACCTGGATGCATCACTTTCCCAAGGGGCTCTGTGGTACAAACACAACTGGGAATTACAATCCCAGCCCCAACATTTGTTGCAGCCTTGCACTGGGGACAGGGAAAAAGATCAAAAATCTGCTTTTTGTGAAGCAAAAGGAAATTTTTTCCCTATGGAATCACCAAACTGCTTCCAATGGAGTTGATCTTAGTTGATCTTAGGGCTGCTTAGGTATGGAGAGCAACTCCCTCAAGAAACTCCAAATTCTCCTTTTCCTTCTCCAGAAAAAGGGAAAAGTTTTTGTTTTGGACAGGTACCTGTNCACATCCCTGGGAATTCTACAACCAGAGGAAGGAAATTCCCTTTCTCACAGGACAAAGCATCCAAGCTCCCCCTCTGGCTGCCACATTAACCCCAATTCCCAGTGACCCCACCTCNCCCCCAGCCCCTGGGTAAATCCCAACCTCCAATATTCCCTGGAGCACTGCCAGCTTNATTTCTCCAAGGGGAAAGCTGATATTCCTGCATAAAACACACATCTGCAGGGAAAATGCCAGGAGTGGGGCTGAGTNATGGTCCCTCAGCACCAATCACTTGAGCCCTAATGCTACAAGCACCTTCAGGTTTTCCTGACTGAAGTTCCTGCTAATTGCTTCCATATGATTCCTTCCCCTTTATTTCTTTATTTATCCCTGTCCCCTCCATTGTTCGTCCTGCCACGCTTGATGTTTCAAAAAAAAAAAAAAATAAAAAAAGAAAAGAACAGGGAAATTAGTTTATTTCCTAATAATTCCTGATATTATTGAATAATTATTTTATCTGAGCCAGGGTGGATGCCCAGCCATGGGTGGGTTTGGGAATGGAGTTGTTCTCAAAGAAAGATGCTGCTCTCAACCCCAAGCCAAGGGAAATACAGAAAATTCCACAGAATCCTTGAGTGGTTTGGGTTGGAAGGAACCTCATAAATCATCTTGTTCCAACCTGACTTCAGGGACACCTCCCACTATCCCAGCCTGGACATTTCCAGGGATCCAGGGGCAGCCACAGCTGCCCTGGGGAAGAATTTCCCCAATATCCATCCATCCCTCTGGCAGTGGGAGCCATTCCCTGTGTCCTGTCCCTCCATCCCTTGTCTCTCCAGCTCTCCTGGAGCCCCTTTATGCCCTGGAAGGGGCTCTGAGGTGTCCTGGAGCACCCNCAGCTCTCCAGAGGGGCTCCAGCCCTGCAGCATCTCCGTGGCCTCTCTGGATTTTCTCCTGCAGCTCCTCAGGGCTGCAGGTGAGCTCTCACCTGAGCAGAGTTGAGGGGGATCAGTTCAGGAGTTTCCCCACCCTCCTGCCCATCCCTGTGGCAGAACCTCTCTTTAGCCCCTTTTGGTGCCTTCCAGCTCAGTTCTCCCTCCAAGTTTTCTCTTTTTCCCCTTTTTCTTCATCTGCCCCTGCAGCTCCAGCTGGGCTGTTCCTCCAGGAGTCCTGCATGCACCCAGGCAGCTGAAAACAGGGAAAAAAACACCCCAGTGAGAGGGAAAAAAAGGACTTTGGGGAGGAAAGCTCGTGGGTCATGTGAAGAGAGAATCAGGCAGATCCCTGGAGGGTTTGTAGCCATTTCTAATCCACAAAGGATCTCCAAACTCACAATTCCCATGTGCATGGGCAGGAACAGGGTGCCAGGCACTGGTGTTTCCCCTCTCAACATCCAAATCTGATTTATTGTAGCATCAGATCTGAGTAAAATCAAACTTGGGCANCTCAGCCTGAACCTTGGCACCCCAAAACTGTCTGAACATCAGTGCAAACCCCACCAAAGAGACAAATTTTCATCCAGG
>OAMK01000091.1:241618-264884 GCA_900205225.1 Saxicola maurus maurus
GAGGAGAGGAGAGGAGAGGCAGCATTTCTCTGCCAGCCTGGATGAGTCTGCACATCCCTTTTTGCTGCCTCCAAACACTTGAGAAACAAAGCACAGGACAAGGAAAGTGCTCATGGTCACTGAAACATCCAGGCTTGCAAATAACAGAAAAATTTGGGGATGTGGCTCCCCCTTTGCCTGATGCCAAAGGTTGGGAAAGGATGTTCTGCACCTTCAGTTGGGGTGGGTTTTAAGCAAAACCGGGTTCTAACCCTACCTGGCAGGTGCAGAGCAGCTCTGGGCTCATTCTGCTGCCCAGAAGGGGAATTTAGGGTTTCATGGATGGACAAGGAGCAGATGGATCCCATCCCCACCCAGGGTCCCAGCAGGAGCCAGGGAGCACCACCAGCCAAAAGCAGTGAAAGAAGTGGGACTGGGCTGGTTAATTCTGTTTTTAACCCTTCCATCCCTCCCAAAAAAAGGGTGAAAACAAGGATCCAAGCAGCTTGTAGGCTGTCAGCTCAACTCCTGAGCTTCTCCAGGCTGCTTTTCCCTCCTCTCCCCCTTTCCCAGCACGTCCTCCCAGAGATTAGAGCCCTTTCATGATGTCCTTCCCTGTCTGTTTGCTGCAGGATGGGATGAGTCTCTCTCTCCCTTCTCCCCTTTCAGTGCCATTAAGAACATCCCTTGCCAGCTTTACTCCCACAAAAGGGGCTTTGGAAAAACCATCTCATGGCTTATTTCTCTTAACTTGTTTTTGCTTCCCTTTCTGTCTGTGAGTGTGGCTGGGGAATGAAATCCTGCTCTGCTTCCAGGGAGGAAAATCTGGGGGGTTTGGGTGCTTGGAGCCCAAGTTGGTGGCTCTGGGGTCAGGAGGATTTTGGGATGGAGCAGGAAGTCTGGGCTCTCCATTTGGATAAGCAGCTTTGGAGAGTCTTAGAGCAGGGAAAATGAAACAGGCCCAAGCTCCTGGGCTTGGAATTAGAGAGGGGATAGCAAGGGATGGAGGCAAGGGGGAAATAAAGCTCCTAATTCTGGCTGGGGGGGGATAAGGGCATTAATAACACTCCTTTTAGTCAAAATATGCAGTGAAATTATGGATAATCCATAAGTAAGGAGTTGGGCTCTACAGCTCTTCAATCCTCCCTAAAACCATGCAGCCCTGAAAGGGTTAAAGAGCACCATTGCCAAACTGGCATTAAACTGTGCTAATGTGGGCTAAGTGACTGTTCAGGGGAACAGAGAGGAGAAAAATGATGTGCCATGTATTTATAAATAATAAAAGGTAATTTATTAATCATCTGGAATTGAACAAAGAGTCTATGAAGCTCAATTAATTATTTCTTGTAAAGTGCTTCAGAGATTACTGGATAAAAGCTGCCACAGAAGTGAAAGGTGTTGCAAGGGAAACAGAACAACACCCAGCAGGAAAACCCCTGGCACTGCATCCCAGGGACTGGTGGGATGTGCTGCCAGCCCAGGGGTGTGGAGAGCCCCAGGACTCAGGGGTTGGATGCAGGGCTGGAATTGTTTCTTCCCATGAGGACAGGGCAGGTATGTCACCCTTGGGAATGCAGCTGGTGGTGGTGCCTTGGGTTTTAGCTTTTATATTTGTATTATTCAATTATTCAATTATTTAATTATTTAATTATTCAATTATTCAATTATTTAATTGTTTAGTTATTTAGTTATTTAATTATTTAACTATTTATATTATTTAACCATTTAATTATTTGATTTATTATTTACTTATATTTCATCTCTGCTGCTCAGTGTGCAACCCTGAAGCTTCATGTCAGGTGTTGGTGAGTTCTCTTCACAGGGCAGTGACAAAACAATTCCTTCCACAGTTGGAGAATCAAGGACAACTGGGACCCAAAAATCAGAAACAACAATTAGGAAAAGGGGGCTGAGACTTCATAACCTGGGGCTGTGGTTGGATAAAGATGTAGATGAACCAAAACCTATAAAAGTGTAAAAAACTCATGACCAGGATCCTTCTTGGATTTGATTTGGGTGTACCCCTGGCTGGCTTCTTGCACTGCCCAAGGTGAATCCTTGCAATAAATTCCCATTTTATTCCTTTTGCTCTGCCCAGAAAGCAGAAGCACAAGGGCTGGGATTGTGCTTCAGCACTGGAGCTCAGATGAAATTGATACCATTACTAAAATTAATCATTTTATTAATGAAATGAGACAAAAATTGGGAAATTAGCAGTTCCCAGCTCCTGCTCCCCTTATTCTGCTCCTAAAAAGAAGAAGAGGAAGAGAAACCCTTCTTGGATATTTAAAGCCTACAGAGGGAAGGGAACAAATAATTCCCAACTTTTCTCCCAACAGCATGATCAGCACTGGTCTGTGGAGATGATTTCTGGGGAAAACCATCTCTGACAGCCCAGAAATACTGCCCTCCTCCAATTAGTTACCTCTTAAGGCTCCAATTAGTTACCTCTTAAGGCTCTAATTTTATTTCTACCCAGAAGAAAACACAATTCCAGACAATTAGCAAGACATGAAATCCATTTCATCCAGCCTGGAGTGAGTTCATCTCATGAAACAGCCTCACAAAGAACCTCATGGATGAGATTCCCATGCCAACAACTCCTGGATGTGCCACCCTGGGATGAGAGGGGCTGTCAAGGGGTCCCAGGGACACCTCACCCCTCTGTGCCCCTAAACCTGTAACTGCAGCTTGCAGTCTGGCTTAAAAATGCACCTGGAGTTTTATTTAAGCCTGGCCTAGTTTTTGGCCATTAGTCCCTGCCTGAAAATTTGTGGGAAAACTGAGTGAGTTAAAACCTCCAGAATTATCCCAAAGTGACCCTGTGGATCATCCCTAGACAGAAATGAGGTGACCCAGCAGTTTAGGGGCTGTGATTTCTGTTCCAGACAAGGACAGCACTGAGCTGTCCATTCCTTCCCAAAAAATCCCAAAGATTTCACCATCTGACTCTCCATCTTCCCTGTGCTCTACAGGATTCTTCTTTTGCACCTTCTTAATTTCTGTTTTTTATTAAAACTCTAAAGCATTGCCCATTCTCCTCTCCCCTCTGGGAACACCCTCAGCAGAAATGCACAGAACCACTGTTGGATAGAGCACAAACAACAACTGTTATCTGTGTTATGGCTTTGGGATTATCTAGAAATTAACAGGGAAGGCTTGGTGGGGCTGGGAGGAGCAGGAAGGTCTCTGCTCCCTGGGAAAAGCTTTGATTCATGCCAGGGAAGGTTTCTCCAAGCTCCAAGGGGCAGGAGAGAGGTGAAGCTCTGAAACCTCTCAAAACTCCTTTGCCTACAGACACTCTCAGTTCATAATCATTGACCAAAACCTTGGGTTTTACACCAAAACCTTGGGGTTTTACACCAAAACCTTGGGGTTTTACACCAAAACTTTGGGGTTTTACACCAAAACCTTGGGGTTTTACACCAAAACCCCACTGAAAGCTGGATGAGGCAATGAAGGGTTGGTTGGCCATCCCATCTCTGGTTTTTTTGGTGGTTTTGCTGTTTGCTGGAGAAGAAGCTGTGGATGGGCTCTGTATTCACCCCAGCCTTGATTTCTGGAGTAAAATAAATCTGAGCTTGACAATAATCAGAGTTTGAAATGCAGGAAATCCGTGGAAGTTAATGAAGGCCTCACAATCAGAAATCCCATTATTGCATGGGGATGGTGGCAAAGGGAACCAGAAAGTGTTGAAGGGGGGAGAACAAACAGAGTGACCCCCTCCCCTCCCTACATTCCTGGGAGAAAAGCCCAATTTGGCAAAGGCATCACATTTCTGTGTCCTGCCATTCCTGTTATCCCATACTCAAACAAAAAAGCAACTGTTGGAAAAGAGGGATGCAAGCCAGCATCCATTTGAATGTGAAATATCCAAAATATTGGAATTTGGCTGTTGTTTGAACTCCTGGATTTTCTCCATTTTTCCCCATTTCCTCCATGCTCATCAGTGGCTCTGGGACTTCTCCTGCAGTGCTGAGAACCACCCTGGTCTTTGGCTCCTTTGATATTTTTTCCCCCCTCTTTTAAATGCTTTTTAAAGTGCCACAGTGTTCTTTAGGAGTCAGATTAACCACGCAATAAATTTGCATAATGTGGATCCATAATGTTTAATCAAAGCCTCTCTGGAAAGCTGTTATTGTCCAGGAGCTCCCATAAATCCTCACCATCACCTCCATGCTAAAGACTAAAGCTGCCCGGGGTATATTGGGCACTAATCACCTGCAACATTGAGTTGAAAGGAAATTATCCTTTTCCTTTCCCTTCCCACTCCATGTGGAANCCCAAATATCTTCAAGCCCCACGTGGAGACAATTTTAGCAGCTTTCTAAACCTTCCTGGGGCTGTCAGGATTGAGTTTGGNCTGCCCCAGATTTTCTTCTCCAGCGTCCCAAGGTTGGGTTATTCATCCCCATCAGGAAGAGGAGGAGCATTCCAGCGTGCCAGGAAGAGATGGAGAGCTGTGGGTCAAAATTTGCACCTGGAAAATTATAAGACTCAGTTAAGTCCTGAGTTTCTCTTTTTTTTCAAGNTTTTAATTTCCTTTAAATGAGTCAGACAATAAGGCTGGAGAGTCAGGGTGAGCCTGGAGAGCTGACCCAAATCCTTCCCAAAGGCAGGAAAATCCCTCCCTGGGGCTCAGGATTGAGGAGATACAGGGATTCCCCTTTAGGGAAATCAAGGGACGAGCAGAGGGGGCAATTGTCCCACTGATGGTCATGGAAGGTCTTTCCCTGCTGGAAATCAGAAATTTGGGATTTCTGAGCTTTCTGTGCCTTCTGACACTCACCCCCTGGAGAACACTGCTTTTGACTTGAAGCCTTGGAGAAGGATTCCAAATTTGAGTGATGGAGTTAAAATCACAGGTGTGTAGTTAAAATAGGAATGTGTGATTTCACTTAGTGAAGGGTTTTGAAATTGGGATTTTTAGAATATAGCAATAGGTATAAAACAAGATGAAGGTTTTTGGGTATTGCCTCTTTCTCTCTTCTTCATAATTTCAGGCAGCAGTTTCTGGTTAGACAGTTAGTCTGCACTGCAGGTCACAAAAGTTTAGTTATTGGGTCAAAAGTATAAATAATAGAAGTGTTAGCTCTTTATTGGACTGTTTAACTTCAAAAGACCTTGTAACTAGCTAAATTCACCTCCATTTTTCTCACTTTTAGCTGGTAGCAAGAAGTGCTACTGACCTCTCTGTACTTTNAAAAAAAAAATAAAAACAAACCACTAATTAAGTAATACAGCTAACCCTTTGACATTTCCCAGCTGCAGTTCTCTTGTCCATTGTCACACTGTTTATCTGCAAGTGCTGTTATCAGCTCTCCCTGGAGATCCCATGGTGAACATCCTTAATAATAATAAAATAATTATAAAATAAAATAAAATAATAATAAAACCCACATTGTCCCTTGGCTGTGGGGAAAGGACTCCAAGTGACAGACAGGAAAGCAGGTTGAACTGGGAAATTGCCTTTGGGTGCCTCCAGATTGGAATGGGAGTTAAATGGAGATGAAAGGCACAGGTGGTTCTGGAGCAGAAAATTTTCCTGCCTTTCAAAGATTTGAATTAAAAGAGCTCAAGAAAACCCAACCCATGGGGTTTGCTGATTGCTGGAGGGATGGGATGAGCTGAGCAGGTCCCTGTGAGCACATTCTCCATTCCAGGAGGGCTGCAAAGAATGGCAACTTCCAGGAAGTGACATCTCCAAGCCTCTTAGAAACTAATTCCATAACAACATTAATTCAACATAAAGCCTCAATGAATAAGGATTTGGATGTTAGGCAGCTTAGTCTTGCCCATCTTCATTTTACTGAGTGCCTGGTTCTCAAAGGCAGCACAGTCCCAGCTTATTTCAGGAATTCCCATGGAAAAATAACACCTTTTTTAGGGATTTCCCCCCTCGTGCTGATGGGGTTAATTGTCCATCCTAAACCAGCCTAAGTTTGCTTTTTTTATTATTTACTTATTTTAGGCTCAAGACCAGATTGATCATTCAGTAAAAGGTGGAGAAGAAAATATTCCTTGCTGCCCCCAGCTGCAATCCAAGAAGGATTTGAGCTGGAAGAGCAGTAGGTTAACAGCAGATTCAGGAGTTTTGGGGTTGCTGCTGCTCCAGAGATCACAACAGCTCNTTTAGCATCATGACTAAAAACAGCTCTCTGCCCCTTTATTTGAGGGGATGGGTGTTCTTCATCCTCCTCCTCTGGTGCCAACAAGGCTTGGAAGAAACCCTGGAGCACCTGAACATCTTCATCAGACCTCAGGATCCCTTTGGGACAGTCCCAGGGTTTGTTTTGTTTTCCTCCTTCCCTTTATTTTGCTTTTCAATTATTGGGGCTTGAATTCCCTTTGGATTTGTGCCTTTGGAAACCACAAGTGCAGCACTCAGGGATGTTCATATTTATTTTTTTCTCTTCCTTATCAAGGGTTTGCCACCTCCCAGCCCAGCTGGGGAGCTATTCCAGCCAACCTGAGGTCCAGGTGAGCATCCATCAACTGCAGGATGCAGCTCATCCCACCTGGGGAATCTTTAAAAGATTTCCCCCACCAAAGGAAAGAGCTGCCACTTAGTGGTTTTCTCCCTTTTCCCTCAAAATTGCAGTAATTCTAAAAATTGGGGGTTTTTTCTGCTGAAATAAACTTCAAGGAGTTCTCCTTAAGCTTAGAATCACAGAAGGATATAGAATCACAGAAGGATATAGAATCACAGAAGGATATAGAATCACAGAAGGGTTTGAGTTGGAAGAGACCTTAAAGCCCATCCTGTCACACCCCTGCCATGGGGGAAGGGGGGGACACTTTCCACTGTCCCAGCTGCTCCANGTNCNNTCCANCCTGGCCTTGGGCACTTCCAGGGATCCAGGAGCTGCTCTGGGCACCCAGGGAACAATTCCTTCAAATATCCATCCATCCCTCTGGCAGTGGGAGCCATTCTATGTCCTGTCCCTCCATCCCTTGTCCCCAGCTCCTCTCCAGCTCTCCTGGNGCTCCTTCAGGCTCTGAGCTCTCCCTGGAGCTTCTCAGCTCTCCCAGCCTGGCCCCATTGGATAATTTCTACCCCAAAATCAGTCCAACCTCCCCATCCTTGCATGAAGACCAGGATGGAGCAACNCCATGGATCAAATTCTGTTTCCACTGGTGCCATGAGCAGCAGCTGGAGGCATTTCAAGGTTGCCTCAATGTAAGGAGAATATTTTAGAGTTTCCAAGCGACCTCAGATGCTGCNTTAATTACAGAAGCAGGGAAATAATTCTGAGCAGGAGAAGATGAACAAGCAGTGATAAGGCTCTACCTCAAACACAGATAACTGCAGAGATTATCCTGGCAGCACAGCCAGGTCTCAGTGCTGGAGTCAAATAGATGGCTTAATGCTGGCCCCAAATTAAAAAAATGGTATTTAAGGATTTAAATCTTGAAAGAGCTCATTTCCTCCTGATGGAATTCCTGTTGGTTTGGGGAGCAGATCCAGCACACAGCACAGAGCATCCATCAGCAGAGCATTAATGTAAAGCTCTGTAATGCACCCAGAGCCTTTGGATAATGGGCCTGCCATGGAATCATCAGGAGTGGGGCCAATTCCTTTCTATAAACAGAAGCTTTTTACAANATGGGAAGCAAAGGTCTTCCCTGCCACCCTCTGGACCTTCAGGGCTCTTCAGCTTGTCCCTCTCCTGCCAGGATTGCTGCTCCAGATCCACCTCTCTGGAAGGTGCTGTGTTTCCATTTCTCTGAAACAAAATTTTTGGGTAGTTTTTGGTGACTCTTCTCCTTAAGGCTTGGGATCTGTCATGGCTATTCCAGGTGAGAGTCAGGAGGGTTTGGGGCACCAGGGAACCCCTGAAAAGCTTAATCCTGTGAAAGAAAAATGCCTTTTTTTTTTTTCTAGACTGGCTTTAAAAATTAGGAGCTCCTGGATGCCTGATTTGCAAACCCATCCAAAATTCACCATCTGACCATCCACGGTGCCTCTGGCCTCTGCCTGATTAGAGGCAATGATTCAGTTTAATAATATCTAATTCCTAGTGCAATATCAATGAGGGAATGTGTCAGTCAGCAGAGCTGTGCTGAGTGTGTGAGCTCAGAGCAGCCCCTGAATGGAGCTCAGGCACTGACAGGGTGTGAGAGCACAGCCCCAGCCAGGGAGCTGGGAGCATCCACANCCTTCCTGGGCTGCAATTTAGGGATGGTTCAGCAAATTAGCTCCAAAATGCCCCAACCTGAGGGTGAATCTCAACCTGAGCCCCTCAGCAAAAATGGGCAGATTTACTAAATCCATCCCTTTTCCAGCACAGACCTGAGTTCCTCTCCTGCTTTTTCCTTGATCCTCCTCAGCATCTTCCTTTAAAGCTGAGCCAGGGAGCTTGGCCAAGGTCAGGGAGGAGGATTTGGGGCACATTTTTGGGAGGCACCACCTTTCTCTTATCGACATTTCTCTCATTTCTCCTGACTTGCAGCAAGAGAGGAATGGAGCTCCATGAGCTTGAACTTATTAAGGTTTCCTCCACACCTTATCCAGCATCCCAAGAGATTTAAAGGATTTAAAGGTACCTGAGTTATGACAGATGAATGGACTTGGATAAAGAGACCCTCTTCATCTCAAGCAGAAGAAATCCAATATTCCCAAAGGCAAAAGGCTTGCTGAGTTTGATGGATCTAGTTGGATCTGGTGGAGCAAATCCCAGGAGCCTAAAGGTTTAAATGCCTTACAAGTTTAAATATTAAAAAGCACAGATTTATTACACAGAGTGACCTTTAAAACTTGTCTCATTAAACTACATCTCCTGGCCCTTCTGGGCCTTGGTGCCTGTGAAGACAAGGCTGGGAAGTTCAAAGCAATGAGCAAAAATGGTTAAAAATGTCACCATTTTATGGACTATTCTGTAAAACTTAACTTGAAAAGGGGAAAAAAAATCCCCAGAGTGTCTTAATGTCCCCATGGGCTTCTCCACTGCCTGGAATATTTTCTCTCTCTGTTATTGTTTTTTCCTTTGTGGAACACCCACAATAAAACNTTTAAAACCACATTAAAAACATGGACAATTTCATACTGCCCCCATTCCTGGAGAACAGATTTTGGGGCTTGGAGCATCACCCCAAAACCAGTTTAAAACCCAGACTGCCATTGTGTCCATCAGGAAAAAGGACCCTGGGGACACCAAAACCTTCCCAAGAGGTTTTTTTTTTTTGTTTTTTTTTTTTTTTAGGAGGGGTTTCATGGCACGTTTCACTTCCCCTGCTGACCTCCCAAACTTCTCAATTTGGCTTTGGGGGTGCAGAGGGTTTATCCAAGGTCCCAGCCTGCTCCAACTTTTTCCAAATTCTTTTCCCTTTTTATTTTATTATATCTATTTATATATTATATATTTATATATTATTTTATTATTTATATATATTATTTATATATTATATATATTATATATTATTTATATTATATATTACTTATATATTATTATAGTTATTATTTATATTCATATATTATTTTATTTATTTATATTTATATTTATTTATATATTATATATTTTATATTTTTATATTATTTTATTATATTTATTATTTATATTTATATATTATTTTATTTATTAATATATTTATTTCTATTTATTTTTTCTTTTATTATATTTATATTTTCTCTAGGACCAAGGGCTCTGTCCTGACCACAGGGCAGGAACCCACACTTGCACTGGGGNTGTGCCAATTCAAGCTCTCAAAAAGGAGAAATTTGCTCCTTTAAGAGGAGTTTGACACAAATTTGCAGTGATGGGGCTATTTGGGCACTTTACAAATGAAAAATCACTTCCAACGTCTTCTTCTGCTCTGATAACATCAAACAAAAGAGAGAATTTTATCACCCTTCAGATATTCCATTAAGTGTGGGATTGAGTTATGCCGTTTGATATTAGCACACATTTTTAATGCTCAGTGTCATGTAAGTGCCTGCTCCTAAATTGGAGCTTTTTGGAGTTTCACAAATCTCTGATTTCCCTGTTCCTCACCCTGATTTGGAGCAAAAGCACAGATTTGAGAGGTTGGAGTTTCAGATACTCTTGTTTACAACTGATTTTAAGGAATAGTTTGCAATGCAGATGGAGCAGGGGATGTTTACTTGCTCTTCTCCTCAGCCCCAGGTAAGTCTGTCACTCTCACTAATTAATCTCCAATTAAAAAAAAAAAGAGTTCAAACCAAATTTGCCGAGTGCATCTTCATTTTTATTTCCTCACCTGCACCCCAAAAAAAAAAAAAAAAATAATAATCAGGAGCGTAATAAAATAATGTGATAGCTTCCTCCAATGCAATTTGCTGCTCTTCCCTGGAAAATCAATCTAATTATAGAGCCAGGATTAAATGAATGTCACAATCACTGCTGAGGCACCTGAGACTCGATGATTTTGANCACGGGGGGATCATTTTTGCAGCAGGAAAGGGACCAGTCCCAACCTGCTTTTGTGACTTGTAATTTCTACTCCTGAAGTCCTGGGAAAAAAAAAAATAAATTTAAGCCCTGACTGAGGGGGTTGTAACCAGAACACATCAAGAGGAATTTGCATTGCAGAATTTGATGAGTCCATACAACCATGGAGTGGGAAAGGAACCACCAGGATCATCCAGCCCAACTCCTGGATGTCCCAAAAATCCCACCCTGTGCCTGGCAGTGCTGTCCATCCCTCAGGGCTGTGCCAGCCCCTCTGGGGGAAGCAGAACCTTTCCCTAAATCCANCNTAAACTTCCCCTGGCACAGCTCCAGGGTCAAACTCCCTCAAGTTCAGAAGAAAAAATAAAGAAGGGGGATAAAACCCAAGGCCAAACCCCCAGGCAAGGGGGCTGAAGTTGTCAAATTATTAATGAAAGGAAATCCTGTTCCACAAACCCTATTTATCCCACAGAATTCCCTTTGGCATCGCTCCAGGTGCTGATTAGGTGTTGGAAAACCTCCATGAGGATTAAAAACCTGGGATTCCAAATGGCTTCCATGGGTCACATGGGCAGCAATATTCCATTTCCTCCAGGCCCATGACATCTCTGTTAATCAGAGCTGAGCATCAATCCTGGGATNTTCCCAGAAAAGTGGTACCCACAGGATGCTTGGCAGGTACCTGTGACAAATTCCAGGTGATTCCCACCCCTGGAGAAAAGACATGGCACCAACAGCTCCACCTTTCCCTGCTCAGGGTTTTCCTGAAGACACTTGAGGGGGAAGTTGTGATATTTTTCTCCCCTGGCATCTGTCCATGGGGTTTTTTTGGGGTGTTATTCCTGCAAAGGGAGGTTTCCAGGACAGGGGAGGGTGGGTGTAACCAGATATGGGGGGAAAAAAAGCCATAAATCCTTTTCCAGTCCAACATTTTTAGGCACATAGAGAATTTCACCTCCAGGATGTTGTTGGAGAGTGGAGGGGGGAGTTGGGATTGATGCAGATGTCCCCAAAATCTGAATTATCCTCAAATCCTGTATTGGGTTCTGTGGTGCTGCATTACAGGTGAGTGTGGATTCTCCACATAAGGGCTGAGCTCATTAAATACATCTCATTTTCCCCTGAAATAAGCAGGACCTGTTGGCCAAACCTGGAGAACAGTGTGTTCAGCAGTGAGGCTGCACAAAGAAAACCTCTGGAAATGTGTTTTTTTTCAGGAAACATCCACCCTCCACACACCAGCAGGTGCTGAAAACCTCTGGCTTCCTCTGAAACTGAAGCAGGTTTTGCTCAGACTGGAATTCTCTCTTATTTCCTTGAGGTCAGGGACTGGATTTGGGGGGGTATGTGCAACCTGGTGCTGATTTTTGGTAGGGATTCATTCCACCACCCACCCTGAACATTTCACCAGGTTTCTCCAGAGCCCCCAGACACCTGTAGGAATTATTTGAGGTCTCACCAGCTGTCTGCTGAGGCAGGAGGCAGGAGCAGCCTGGCTGAATGCCACACCGACATTCTGGGGTGGAGTTTTTGAGTTTTNCTCACTCCACACTGATTTGTCAAATCCTCTTTAAAGCCATTTAACCTTTGTGGGGACATTTTCTGCAGGCACAGCCCGTGGGGTTTAAGCTCTTAAATGAATTCAGCTTCTTTTTGTGGCCCTGTTTGTGGGAAGGGATGCCCAGCCTGAATTTTATCTGAGCTCCCTCCCAGACCTTCCCAAGCAATGAATTGTGGCAGCACCAAGAGAGGAGAGGGGAGTTAATTGGGCAGCAAGGACAGCAGGCCCTGCTCTGAGGAAGACCTTGACACCTGAAACAGGTGATTTATGACCCCTCCAAAACTCTCCCTGAGTGTAATAAAACTCACACAGCCCCAGCTTGGACTGATTTGTATTTCAGCCACTTGAGCAATGTAGAGCATCCAATTCCCTGGGTAGGAATTGCAGGAGCTGGTCCTTCAAGTTTCCCCTTTTTCCAGGTAAATGTAGGTCAGCCAAGACTTATTTTTCCAGGTTGCTCCTAAAAAGTTGGTTTGTGCACCAAGAGCTGCACCCTAATTTTTACTCATTCCCCTTAGAGCACCTCAAACCCAAGTGCTGGGGGATTCCTGGGGGCTGACAAAACGTTCCAGTCCTGCTGGAGACAGATTAAAAAGATCAGGAATAAGGCAAAAAACCTGCCTTGATGTTCTGGATCCATCCCTCTTCCCTTCTGTCNCCATCTCCTCTCCCACCTCAGAGTCCCCTTGGCCATGTCTGGGTGATGATTTTCCCCCTTTTTGCCCCTTTTTTTTTTTTGATGAACTCTCTGCTTTCCATCTGTAGCCATGGAAACCATTGATTGCTGCTAATGAAGCCTCCCCACCCTGGTTTGCAATTCAAGGATGCACTGGGAGATTTTCCAGCAGGATCCCACCCTGGNTTTGCACTGTGGGTTTGTGTCCAGACTCAGCCCCTCTGGTCCTGCATGCCCAGGGCTCTCCAGCATCTTTCCAGGTCCCAGGGTGTTTGCTGAGATGATGGAAATTGGGATGATTTCCACCAAACTCTTCCAGCTTTTGGCAGCAAGTTGCTTCCTGCAAGGACTGGGGCAAATCCTGCCTGGTTTGGAGACTCTCCCAGCCTGAAAAANTGATGCACCTCAATAAATACCCACTTAGGGACCAATTAATCCCCAGGAAAAGCCTGCTCTGCTTGGATGGGANTTCTGGGCATGGATTCTGGGCACCTTCATCTCAGCTCCTTCAGGNTATTTTCACCTCTGTGGTTTTCCACAAAAGCTCTTTCCAAGCTCAGCTCCCACCTCCCATCTCTCCCCAGCCTTGCCTCCACCAGCCACTCCAATCTGCAGCTGCTCGCTGGATTTTTAGTGATTCTTCTTTATATTTAAAGCAATTTTGTAAAAAGAAATAAAAATATAAAAAAAAAAAAAGAAGAAGAAGCAAAAGTTTATGGCAATTTATGCTGCTTTGTAATTAGAGCCAGTGATTAGAAAATCTTTCGCTTCATGATGGAGTTTTCCTTTAAAGAGAAAAAAGGAAAAAAAAAAGAAAAAACCCAAAAAGGGAATAGAAAAAGGCCGCCAAAAGAGCTCAAAGACTGGAATTAACCAGATTATATCTCATTACTTCCAAATGGAAAGGAAAGTTACAGCCTATTAGAGCAGTTGCATCTGCAGCTGGGCAGGAAGGGAAGCAAATTCCCTCCATGGAACCAGGCACTGGGCTGCAATTGGCTTTGGGGGCTGATATTTTTCCAGCTTTTCCACTCTTGGAAGGGAATCAACGACTTTTTATCCATTTATCTCTCTTTTATTCTCCTGAGGAAAGGCCACCCTGGCTCCAGCCCCTTTAAACACCACAGCAAATTAAACAGCACATCCTCAGCCTGAGCATCTCCCCTCCACAGCATCATTCCTGAGTGCTGTTCCTGCATCCTGAGGAGCAAAATGAAGAATTTGGGTGTCTAAAAAGGAGGGGTTTAACTGCCCAAAGGTGTGTTTTGGTGCCAGCTGAATNCTGGAGGAATTCAGGTGAGGCAGCACCTATGTGGATCCTGCCCTCCCTCCATCCTCCCATTTCACCAGGAATCCATCCCCACCTTAGCAGCAGCCAGGGGAGGGCTCCAGTGTTTATTTTTTCCTGGGAGAAGTTGTGAAAGCCCAAAAAAAATGGGCTCAGCAAAACAGGGAGGGTTTTGTTCCCCCNCTCTGATGCTGCTCAAGCAGCACAAAAAGGCTTTGGGGGCTTTCATTTCCCAACTGCATCTCAAGGAAGGTTTCTCATTACATGGGAAGGCTCCCAGGAGATTCACCCTGATGGAAAAGGGTTTTGGTTGAGGGAAGGAGCAGCAGAGACCCAACACAGTCACTGCACATGGGGGAGGTTGGGTGAGGCTGGGACAGGGAAGGTGTCCCTGGTGNTGGAATGGGATAAGATTTAAAGTNCCTTCCNATCCAAACTAACCATGGACTCACATCCAGCTGTGAAATCACACATGGTGTGTCCTTATCTCTGGGATNTGGGGAGTTTTCAGCAGGAAACTTCATTTTGGGGTGAAACCTGAGCTCTTCTATTTGCTTTTATCCCAAACCTGTCAGGAGGGAGCTGGGCTGGTGTTGGATCCCAGAAACGTGGGATTTCTGAGCTTTCTGTGCTTTCTGGCACTGACCCCTGGAGAACACTGCTTGGACCTGAGGCCTGGGAGAAGGATTCCAAATTTGAGTGATGGAGTTAAAATCATGGGNGTGTAGTTGGAACAAAAGTGTGTGAAGGGCTTTGAATTTGGGATTTTTAGAATACAGTAATAGGTAAAAAACAAGATGAAGGATTTGGGGTGTTGTCTCTTTTCTGTCTTCTTCCTTCTTTTTCATGATTTCAGGCAGCAGTTTCTGGTTGGACAGAGCTGCNCTGTGGGTCACAGCAGTTTGGTTNTTGGGTCAAAAGTATAAATAATAGAGGTGTTAATTCTCTATTGGACTGTTTAGCTTTAAGAGACCTTGTAACTGGCTAAANTCACCTCCATTTTTCTCACTTTTAGCTGGTAGCAATAGGTGTTGCAGAACTTTCTGTACTTTAGATAAGATTTAATAAACAACCAAACCCAAACACGAGAAAATTCATCTCCTTTGTGTTTTTAATCCTGGCTCTGAGTGAAGACAGAGGAAAATGAAGACAAGNTATTAATTAAGTGGTGCAGGCACCTTTACTGCTGGCACATGTGGAGCTCTCTGCTCCCCAAGCAAGGCTGGGTNCCTCACCTCCTCTGCAGTCCTTGGAGAGAGGACAATGCTGAGCCCTTGGAATGATGCACAGCTCCCACCCTGCTCTGACCTTGCTGCAGCAATTCAGAGCTGGAGACAAATCCAGGCCGACAGGGAAACTCATTTAACTGGAGCTCAGTGTCTTTATTGGCGCCATCCTCTCCTCCTTTTTCCTCCTCCTAAGGAATTCTTTCATTAGCAAACAACAAAAATTATTTGGGTGCCTGACATCTCCCGAGTGGTGGTGGATTTGCAGCCAGCATTAGCTGGGAGGTTTATCCCAGCCCTTAATAGGCTGGAAGAGGGATGGATGCATTTTGCCTAAACCTGATTGGGACCTAGAAATCGGATTCATCTTCAGAGCAGACACCCATCAGGGACTGGGAAAGCAAAGTTCCAGCCAAGGTCGTGCCAATGAGCTGTGCAGGAGAGCTGCAGGCTGGGAAACTGGGGGAGAAAACATCTTGGGATGCACAGGGAGAGCTGGGCCTGGAGGGCATTTCTGCTCCTCCATGGAGGAGGATTTCCTGCTGGGGCTGCTCCAGGTCAATCCACAACTCTGTTACAAGGAATTCAGCTCGGGGAGGAGAGGCTGGAAGCCTGGAGTGGTGTTTGGGAAGGGAAGGAGTTACCTGGGGCTGCCTTGGGAGCACTGGAATGGGAGGAGATGCCACAGCTCTGCTTTTAAAGGTGTGGCAGATGGGAGAGGAACTGGAACTGCTGAGGGTCTCAATGGGTCATGGCAGAAGGGTCTGCAATGGTTTTTAGTGTTGTAGGGAATCCCTGGAGCCTCCTATCCCCTCTTGGGATAACTCAGCCCATCGAACTCCAGGGGCAAAGTTCCAAAAGGGGGAAACAGCCCAGTCAGGATTCAAAGCTCCTAAACCCCAGCCCTGAATCTGCCATCGAATTCTCCTCTTCCCTGGGGATGCTGCAATGAGGAAAACCCATGTCCAGAGCTTTGAGCAGGAGGGCAAAACAAGCCCTGCACCCCTGGGCAGCCCAAGCCTTTACATTTCCATTTTATTTCATTTTCCCGATTTTCTTCCCCCTTTTTTTTTTTTTTTTTTCTTGAAGCTTTGCTTGCCTTAATTTGATTTTTTTTTTTTCTTTAAGCTCTCTCACCACTTCTCTGGTCCAAAAGCAGCTGATCAGTTCTGGGGAGTTGCTGCAGCCCCTCTGCTCCCAGCCAGGCTAAAATGGGATGCTCTGAATAATTCCCTCTCCCAATTTTGTTTTCTGGTAATTCACTCCAATAATTCTCCCCATGGTGTGTATTTCCAAGATGTTTTTCCCCATGGCTGGTGGTCAGCTCTGGAGGAGACTCATTTCCAGGGATGGAAACCTCTGTCTCTAACTTTTCTTACCTGCAGCAGTTGTCTGGGAACAACAAAAAAATTGAAGGAAATGAAACCCTTTTCCTGCCTTTCAAGAGGATCTTTTTGGTCAAGCTCTTGGGTTTTCTCAAATGGGGATATGTGGCCTTTAGTCCTTGTCTGCTAGTTTTTCTGTGCTTGTTTCCCCTTTGATTTCTTGCTGGGGTCACTCCACCCTTCACAGGACTCTGCTCATCACACCGTGGTGGGAATATTGGTCTGGAATTGCAATGGAAAAATCCTTGGGAAAAAACCAGAGAGGGCTTGCTGCCAGATCCTGGATGGGAAAATCATGGCTGTAATCCAACAGATCCCATGGTGCAGATCCCTTGAAGCATGAGGAAACTTCAGATTTGGAAAGGGGGCAAATCCATCCTGTTTTCACTGAGGAAAAGATGGAATTGGTCAATTGATGAGTTCTGATTTGTTATTCACAATAACTCTGATAACTTTGCAAAGGTTTTGAGGGGGGCATTAGGTCCTGCATAGCCCTGGAGTGGTTCATTTTCCACAATCTGTTCAAGAGATAATAAAACTCCTTCAGCTACCTGGGTTTCCATTTTTATTCACTCTGGAAGAGCACTGCAGCTTCCTCCTGCTCAGAGCTGCAGGTAATGGACCTGAGAGTTATAACTGGTGACAAAAAAAATGTGTAGATTAAAAAAAATAATTTAAAAAAATGGAATCATTATCAAGTCCTGCCTCTGAGAATGTAAACTGAGGTTTTCCTGGAGTTCTGGTTTCTCCTACAAGCAGGATTTTCCAGCCAGGCTTTGGATCAAGTGGAGAGGGTAGGTGGGAAGGGAAAAAAACAGTTAATGGGGTTAGATAAGGCCAAACAATTTTGGAGAAATTGGGAGGAGGAGGCAGCCAGTGGCTCTCCTCTGCCTGTGGGATTTTTCTGGGGAGACAAAACTGATTTTTTTGGCTAAAAACCAGGGTTTAACCATTCATGGGGGTCTATATTTATCCACATGCTAAGAGCAAAACTCAATATCCCCATTGGGCTCCATCATCCAGCCCAATGCCTTGGTTTGAAGGACAGGTGACTTCTAAGAGAGGCAGGAGCCTCTCTTAAAATGGAAAATGTAAAGCCCCTCCTTTCAAATTATTATTATAAATTTGAAATTAAGGGGCTCTCAGGCAAAGAGATGGAATAGGAATAACAGTTCTTTACTAGGACAATTAAAATAGCAATGCAGTATTACACAGAACAATCCCAACCCTGCCAGAGTCAGAATCCAAGCTGACACCCGTCAGTCAGTCAGGGTGTTGGCACAGTCCCATTCAATGGTGGCTGCATCCTCCTGCAGTGGCAGATGTGGTTCAGCTGGAGCANCCCAAGACACCCAATCTCTTCAACCATCACCATTCCATGTTTTCTCCCTTCCCCACTCCAGAATAACACCTCAGTGTCTCAGCAAGGATCCAAACCCTTCATGGGTGGCTGGAAGCTCAGCTGAAGCTGCAAAAGGAGATGGAAGAGCTTTGTTCTTCCATCTTAAACACCTTCTTCCCACTGCTGAAGGAAATAGAGGGGTTTTCTAGAGTGCAGGGATCAGCAGNCTATTTCTAAAATTTCATTATTTGGTGTTGTCTTTTTGGGGTGATTTCGAGTCTCCCTGGAGATGAATCTCTGTGTTTTAAAGGGTAAAGCTCTCAACAGAAAGATTTGGGATTTGGGGTTATGGTGCTCCTGTCCAGATGAGGGTCATTACAGTCATTTTTAATTTTAAGATTTATTCTAAGAGAAATAGCACTTATAAAACTTAAATGAATCCACAGAGCTGCTGGGGAAAGGGGCAGGTTCTTTGCCAATTATTTTTCTTCAAAAACACTTCAAAGATTAAAAAGAAAAAAAAGAAAGAGAAGAAGTAGAAGAATCAACCCCCTCCATTAATTTATTTATGAATTAATAAAAGCAAGAGAGAAAGAAGCAGTTAACATGCACAGATTTGGAAATCCAGGGGGATTTGGGGATAATGGAACCTGACCTTCTGCCTCCCAGTGCTGGGTTCCAGGAGGGACTTCTCCACCAGAGCTGAGGAGCTCAGGGCTTCTTTATACACATAGACCTGGAAACCCCCATGTGGGCACTTCTCAGCACAAAAATATTTCTTTTGTTTTTTTTCCACCCTTCTATTTCTAATTTTTTTTTTTTTAATTAATTTTACCCAAATCAAAATTGAGTAGAACGGTAAATTTTTGTTTTTTCTCTACAAAGCTCTTNTGCAATTTGGCCTAGAAAAGCTTTTGTGCTTTAAATTCTCTAATGTTCATTAAGCCTGTTCAGACAATAAAAAATGCTGTCATGCTGAGTTCCAAAGCAGCAGGGGAATGTTCTCCCTGTGCCTGGAGCATCTCCTGTGGCAGGTGCCTCCTTTTCCCAGCAGGATTTTCCAAGGGATTTGGTCTCATCCATGGTGGGTTCAGGACTTCGCCCTGCTCTAAGGTCTTGCTCCCAGTTTGTTCTTTTCAGCTCAAAGATAATCTATAACCCTCTTTTAAGATTATTTTTTGGTGTTGAGGATCTCCCTGAACTCCCTGAAAAGTGAGAAAATGCCACAAATAAGCAGAGTTTGCACTTGGTTTATCTCAGAAATTAAATCAGATCTGGATTTGCTGAGACAAACCAGTCTGTGGAATTCACAAGAAAATAATTAGGAATATTCAATTTATTTTAAACAGTATTTTTTTTTTTTAATCAGAGAGTTTTAAGGGATAAAATCCATATTCTGTAGGTTTTAATGCTGGAGATTCTGGGGTTTTTTGCCATATTATATTTCCATTCCATCAGCTGAAGGAGCTGGTTGTGTTTGAGCTGAGGCACAGGTGGGTGCTTGCTTTNCTCATCCTGACCTGCACAAAGGTGCTGAGGAAACCTGGTACCTCACCAAATTGGGGCCAGAAAATCTCAAAGGAGGTTCTTAGAACCTGCAAACCCATGGTCACCAAGGCCCAGGGCTGATCCAGGACAAATTCCACTGGGATGTCAGGCCCCACAAGCCCTGAAGGGGAGCTCAGTACCTTGGGCCACTCATTTACTTTTAATTTTAAGGTAAAGGAAGAAATTTTAATGAGAAGGGAGGAGGGAAGGCAGCAATTGATACCTAGGCCTGAACCTCCTGTGTCTCCAACAGGAGATTTCATTCCCAGTTAATTCCCACTCCCTCTTCTCCAAGGTTTTCTCCTCTTCCACACCACCATGGAGAACTGATCCCCACCAAAACCCCGTTTATTCTCCAGCAGGACTCATTTCCCACTGCCTTTTTTAGACCAGAAGGGCAAGGGAAAATAATAAGCACTCAGTGCTCTGTGTTCNCGTTAAGGACCGTGATTATCCTTTTGGAGTGCCAGGGTGGGTATTTTCACACCACCAGAGGTTTATTTTAAGTGCATCTCTTTTGAGGGCAGAAATAGGTGTTTACACTTGGAGGAGGTGGAGAAAAGCAGCCAGGGCTGCTTCATCTCCCTGGAAAAATGCTGGGCATCCAATTTAAAGCCATTGAGTCCTTGCCATGGGAGCATCACTCTTAAAACTGAGATGAAAGAATCGCTCAGGATTAGTNAAATAATCAAGTCAAGATGGTTTCATAATACCTCATTATTTCATAAGGCCTGATTTAGTTTGTTAAAATTGGGCTGGGCAGATCTGGTCTGGCTTGTGGCTGCAAAATTGTGTGGGGAAAAAAGCTCCAGAAAGAAGGATATTTCTAAATAAAAAACTTGGCTTCTCAAAGTGACTTTGGAAAGATGGATGGAGATCACAGGATTCTTGCTCTGGATCAGATTTGGGTCTGGACGCCAAGCAGGGCACCAGAAATGGGTGCTGAGGGGCAGACACAGCTCGTCCAGGGCTCAAAAACAAGTTGTTCATGTTCCCAGGTCGCTGATGGATCTCACCTCCTCAAGGACCTTTTTCTGCATCTCCATCCTCCGCCTGCCTGGGGGCAGAGCTGGGGGCAGCTCATTCCCTCCTGCTTGCCATTAAAATGTCAATATTTGCAGCCCTGCTTGGTGACACTCCAAGGTCCCAGTGCCACCCAGGCTGGACCAACACCTGCCAATCCCACTCGCCAGGGCGGGGAGAGGGCGGCAACCCGGCCGGGCTGCACAAAGGATGCAATGAGAATAAATTGCCTCGTCAAAGAGGAGGGCAGCTCTGCTCTTAATGGAAATAATGGTAGATTACACGGGCTTTTGTCACACAATATAATCAAAGACAGGATCAAAGGGAGGGAATACAGCAAATGGTTAGCAGGCAAGACATGCTAATGAGATAAAAACGCTCGCCTTGCCACCTCTCCCAGCTTCAATCGAAGGATAATTGATACTAAATAATGTAATTTTGAGCTGTGGTGAAATGCACTTAAAACCAGCAGACAAGGCTGTGAAAATGTTTTAGTTTTTCTGTTACTCTGCTGTCATTTCTTGCACTTTTTTTTTTTCCAACGGCCGTGTGGCTGCTGATTGTGTGTGTGGGAGATGTTAAAAAGAGAATAAATGGGGAAAAGCTGATTTTGGTGGAATATTGATGCATTTACACCACTTTAACCCAGCCCCTGGGCGTGGGGCAGGAACAGGTCACCCCTGTGGGATGAGTGTGGGCAGTGGGGACAGTGACACCAGTGTCTGCAGAGAGCCCTGGGATGGCAGTGCCACCCCTGCTGGCACCAGGAGCTCTCAGGCAGCAGAAAATTTTGGCTGCTGCTCCCACCTGCCACTGGAAATGCAACTGGAAAGTGCCATGATTCAAATGGGAGCCAAGGAGCTTACAGGACTCAGCAGTGATGCAGTGAAGTGTGAAGGCTGGTGGGGCTGGTGTCCAAGGGATGGGATTTTATAAAATAAAATCCCTGGAGCATCCCTGATGCTCCNCTGCATCTCAGGCAGCTCTGTGTGACCCCAGGAATTCCTCATCATCTGAAACACTTCCTCCCCTGGAAAACTTCTGTACTGCTGGCTTTGTGGGGGAAATAAAAATGTCAGATTAAATATTTCTAAATGCTTTCCCATAGCCTTTCCTGCATGTTTTAGGGTGAACCTAAGCCCTGGCACTGGTGGATTTCAGCCCTTGCCATCCATGATGGATTCAGCAGCTCAGTGGAGACAAGAATTCCCTTCCTCCTGTGCTGGACTCCTCCATGCTCTGTTTCCCAGCTCACTGTGGGGCATGAAGGACTCACAGAGTTGATTGAAGTACCAGCTCCCAGAGCCCTTCAATCACCACCCAACACACCCAGCTGGCAGCACCAGCTCTCCTGAGAGCATCTGGAGGCTGGAGCAGATGGGAAGATGCTGTAAAGTAATTTCCTGAGATCCAAAGGCAAGGAGCAGTGCAGGAAGCTGGAAACTGCCTGGGGAGAGCCCTGCTTGGGGCAGAGCTGATCCAAGGAGGAGCTGTTTATATCCAGCCAGAAGATCCCACGTGTGGAAAAACTCACTCAGCAATCTCAGGCCTCAAGTAATGACTTCATGTCCCAAAATATGAGCACTACAAGGGGGAAAAGCTGTAAATTAAAAAATAGGGAGCTGTAATCCTGGGAGGAACATCTCTGGAACTGGAGGGGAAATCTTATTCCCTGCTCCCAGTATACAACCACCAGTCCCCATCNATATTTTTAACATGCTCCAATTGCAGCAAGGATCTGGGAGGAGGAAGATCCACGAGTTCTTTGCTGAGTGTGGGTGGTGGAGAGATTTTCTGGGGTCCAATAACAGCTGATCTATTCAAGAGCATTCCTTGCTCTTTCCAAGGTAGGAAGAGCTCTGTGAAAAATGTAAAGAATGACAACTTAAAAATGAAAATTACTTTGGTGGTTGCAGATTTGATTTTTTTTCCCCCTGCTTAGAAGTTCCTTGTGGCAAAATTAATCAAATCAGGACATTCCCCAGAAACTTTTTGGTGNTGTTTATTTATTGCATGAAATCAGCTAAGCAGCTTCCCTGCAGAAAGAAAACTGTTCTGTGTCAAGGAAAATAAATAATGAAAAATAAAGGATCTCTCCTCCTGCATCTCCAACCCCCTCTTTGCTGACGGATGCCGCAGGCAATTACTGAGGATAAATTAAGACTAATTATGCCAGTCTGAAGGTTCTGAAGAACCTTGGAAGAACTTCTGCACATCAGGATGCCCTGCAGGGTTCAACAGCACAGGAGAGCTCATGAGAGGTTCATGCAAGGTGTGGTCATGTATTGAGGAGATGAGTCAGGAATAATCCACGGATCCAGCTCAGCAAAATCCTGAATTTGAGTGCACTCTCAGATACAGCCACCAACCCTTTGGCATTTGAGGATTTCTGACCCCAGTGTGCTGAATTCCTCTCCCAAGAAGCATTACAATCCCCATTTTTCTTCTTTCCCAGCTCCTTGGTGAGCATTTCCACACCCTCCTCTCCTTGCCTCCCTCCNCCCTGGTTCTGCATAAACCTTTCATGGCCTCTTTTCCCTCTGGTCTGTGGTTTTGGCTACAGCCTGTGTCCCATGAGCTGGAAAACCTTCAGCTCACCCACTTGGATGCAGCTGATGGCAGAGACTGGCACAGGCAGAGCTCATCTAAGGGGCTGCTCATTCCAGAAAGATCCCATGTGGGGAAAAACTCACTCAGGAATCTCAGATGGGNCCTGAACAACCTGTCTCCTGCAGCTTCTCAACATCTCCTCTGGAGTTTGGGGGAATGGTCAATGAGCAGAGTTTGTTGAAAGAATGGGATGGAATGGAATGGGATGGGATGGGATGG
>OAMK01000091.1:264914-275357 GCA_900205225.1 Saxicola maurus maurus
AATGGAATGGAATGGAATGGAATGGAATGGAATGGAATGGAATGGAATGGAATGGAATGGAATGGAATGGAATGGAATGGGATGGGATGGGATGGAATGGAATGGGATGGGATGGGATGGGATGGGGTGGGATGGAATGGAATGGAATGGAATGGAATGGAATGGAATGGAATGGAATGGAATGGAATGGAATGGGCAACTTTTTAAAATCTGGTCTGGTTTTAAGAATTCAAGAGTCAGGTGAGAACGTTTTCACACTGGGGCCATATTTTATAAAATCATGGAATTGAAGAAGGGCTTGGGTTGGAAGGGATCTTAACNTCCATCCAGTCCCACCTTCCACTGTCCCAGGTTCTAAACCCTGTCCAACCTGGCCTTGGGCACTTCCAGAGATCCAGGGGCAGCCACAGCTGCTCTGGGCACCCTGTGCCAGGGTCTCATCAACCCCACATGGAGAATTTCTTCCTTACATCCAACAGCATTCCAGTGGTTCATGTCTCTCCAAAGCCTAGTGGGATGTAAAGGAAACTGAGAAAAGTGGGATTTGAGATGGATGAGCTCTTGCTCTTGACCTGAGAACCATCACCTTTAGGCAAGGCAGCATTTGAATTTCTCTTTTCTGGATAACACTTTCTACATCTGCCATCATCCTCTCCAGAAAAAAAAAAAAAATCAAGGAAGACAAAACACCCATAGGCAAATCCAGTGAGNTTCTTACACCCTCCTTGGACAATCAGTTTGCAGAGTTGGTGCAAATCTGCTCAGGGAGAGGATGAACATCCTTTGAGATGCTTTGGCCAAGGCTTTGCAGCCTCTGAAGTGTCTGTTCTTCCCAGAACAGAAGGAATCATTCCCTGGACATCTGATTGTATGGTTGTGGTTATGGGGATGCTGAAGTGGTTTCTGACANTATCAGGAAGGATCCAAGTGGTTCATTCCATTTATGGTGTCGTGCATGTGGATGGTGGGAGCAGTTCAGGTCTCAAGTGAGATCCACCACCAGCCACGTGCTGAGTAACTCAACTGTTCTGAGAGGACCTGACCACTTCCAACAGCCTTTCCCCACTCTGCTGAGGGTGAGAGGGGCTCAGAACCTGGGATTCCTCTTCTGGAGGGAAAAAGAAAGAATGGAAAAATCATCCAACTCAGTCCAGAACAAAGAGAAGTTGTCTCTTCCTGAATTCCCAGTAAATCTGGGGTGAAAGGGTGAAACATTTATAGAAAATTTTCCTCTGCTCCCATTTCCATTTAGTCTGAAGTGAGGTGATAAAGCTGCAAACCAAGCAGGCAGAATCCACATTTTACTGGTGTGAAAATATGTCCCTTTGAGGTGGTTGATGNCTTCCTTGCACTGTTTTTGTCCATAAGGCTGAGGTGGAATTCAGGATGAGTCAGAGTCTGGGATACCCAAGAGGGCATTTCCAAGTAAATCTACTCTGGTCTGGAAGATAAAAACGCACAGGTCTCATTCTCAATGTTTTTATTGGCTTTTATGAGTTGAGATGAGAGCTGGAGGACAGCAGAGGCTGCCTGAGCAGAGGGAGAGAAGCCGAGGTGACAGTTTTATATAACTGGGCTGTGGTCAGGAGCGGAGCCGCTGGCTGGGCAAGGTATATTTAGAAATGAGCTAAATAGAGCATTCAGCCACCTGGGACANGAGCAGCAGCTCCAAGTGCTGCTGGAACCACACATGGGCTTCCCATGGCCACCATTCCCCGTGGCTGCCTGGGTGGGAAGGGGATGGAGGCACCCAGGGTGTCCTCACTCCTTCCCTGCTCTCCCAATGCCCCGTCCGACTTCACCCTCACNCAAAGCAACTGAACCTCCTCCAGTTTTGACATTGAGGAACTTTCTTTGCAGCATGAAGAGTCCTGCAGGAAATGTTTTCAACCCGTGGGAGTGGAAAAAGGAGATTGAACATAAAGGACAGATAAAGTGCTGTGTCTCAGGGCAGCGATACCTAATGAAGAGATTCCCNGGAGAGAGGCTGAACATTGCTGCTCCTCCAGCCCAACCCTGCAGCCAGCAGCTTTGAACAGCAGCTTTATTCCCTGGATAGAGGGAATCAAGAGGTTGATGCTGTGAAGTAGGGATGGCTGGGAAAGATCCTGAAGTCAGGGATGACTCAACGCTGCTGAAAAGTTCCCCNTTCGTGGTCCTTAAGCTGCACTCCTGTGTTGTTCTCTATTTTTTTTCCTGCTTTTTGCTCTTTTGTGCATACATTTGGAGGTTTCTGGATGATCCTGTGTTTATTGATCTGGCTATTCCCAGCTCCTTTCTCCAGCTCTCAGTTAAATGTGGGCTCACACTTTCTGAAGGTTTCTTGCTTGTGGAAGCCAAATGATCACAACTGTTGGACTTGAGACCACACTTGACATTTTGTATTTTATTTAGTGCAGAGCACCTCTATTTACCAAAGACTTTCTTTCCACACTTGTTTTCCTCTGGCCTGTGGAGTGGGGAGGAAAAAGAAAAATACCCTTTGATGCTTTCAGTGATTAGTGTTTTTTAGAGTTTATTTCACTTCTTTACAAACAAATGTAAGAGACATGGAATTTTCTTGGTTTTCCCTTTAAAGNAAAAAGGTCATGTTAATTAACCATCCTCGTTCTGACAAGCAGTGCTAAGGACTGAGTGAAGAATTTCTCCTGTTCCTGCCTGCATGTGGGAGTTTGGATGATAAGGCTACTCCAAAGCACATAACACCATCATTGTAATGTCTTTTGGCTGTCATGTAAACTCAGTAATGTGTCACTCACTTCCTTTTTCTACTATTTAATTAAATGAATTGGANTTTGGAAAGGGAAGGTGGGAATTAACTCCTTAAACCCTGATTTCCAATAAAAGACATTCAGAAAAAGGTCTCTGCTCTCTAAAACAAAGTGCTGAGTGATACTTAAAACAAATCTCCCTCAGTTGGAAAAGCCACAGCTTCCTTTGTGTTTTTAATTCCTTTTTGTTCTGCTCATTTGGGGAAAGTGTTTCATTTGAAAAACACCTGCCCTCATTCAGAAAGGAATGAACCAACATAATAAATTCCGCTCCCTTGTCATTCATTGAACTGGGAGCTCTCAGAGACTTTTTTTTCCACCTTCCAGCTGTTATAAAATAGACCAAAAGAGGGCTATTTTAGATCAATAATCTTTTCTTCCCCCTCTCCCTTGATATTCCAGGTCAGCTGGCAAATGGAGAATTGTTCTTTGCACAGTTCTAAAGCGCTCCCGTTATCACCCATCAGAGACGGCCACTTGCCCCAGATAAGGGAGCCCAGCCCGAGCCAATGGGCAATAAAGGGAATTGCCTTTGGAATGAGCAGCTGTCAGGTCTGCCCTTGACAGTCCCTCCTTCCCTGCTGCATCCCAGCCCTGCCTTTGGAATCTTTGGCACAGGGATGCGCAGCCCTCGGTCCCTCCCGGTTCTGCTCATTCCTGTTCCTTCCGCTCGCTTCCAGCCCGAGCTGCTCCTGCCGTGCTGCTCTGTGTCAGGAATCCATTAAAGAACTTTGCATTTTGATGGGGGACGTGGAAGTGCCATCTGCTACCCAAGGGCTGCGCTTCCTGCGCTGCACAAATCCTGCCGAATCCCGCCGGCGTCACCGGGAGCGCTGGAGCCCCCAGTCACATCCCCGTTATTAGCAAATTAAGAGACACTTCCTGCTGTTGATTTCCTCATCTAAATGCTGTGCTGGGACGAAAATCCCCCTGTTCCTGGGCCAGGATGCAATTTAGCCATAGCACTGATCTTTGCTGGGCTGAGACGGGTGTTATTCCACAGCTGGTGTTGTTCTTTCCCTAATGCTGGGAAAGGCATTTCCTTATCAAACAGCTTCATTTAAGTCTAATTAGAGAGAGGCCCACGGGTGACTCTGGAATATCCNCCCCTCTGGTGGAGCTCCCTGGAGCACCCTGGGACATGTGCTTGAGGAAATCNGACTGCGGGGAAAGCGCTCAGCTCCAGCAGGGAAACAGCCACTTTATTTGGACATTAAATGCAGCCAGGCAGTGATTTCCATGCTGATGGGGAGCGTTGGATACTGTAAGGAACAGCACTGGAGTCATGATGGGCTTCCNGTGGAGTGGGATACGGCTCAGGGTAATGGCAGCAGCATCTGCCTCTTCGGAAAGATCCGAGATCCTGATCGGTGCCAGAACGCGGCGAGGGAGGAGGGGAGCGATTCAGAGCAGGGGTTTGATGGGGTGGGCAGGGATTTGAAGGCCTCCTGCTGCTTTCTCAAGGTGCAAAAAGTTGGTACAGTGCAAGGAGGGAATTTTCTGAAGAGTGGGATTTCAAAGACTTCAAACACTGGCACGGGTTTCCCAGGGAAGTTTTGGAGTCCCCCTCCCTGGAAGGGTCTAAAAGATGTGCAGATGTGGGGACATGGTTTAGTGGCAGCCTGGACAGTGCTGGGTTAACAGTTGGGCTCAATGATCTCTGAGGGCTTTTCCAGNCTAAACAATTCCATGATTCCATGATTCTTTTTGTTTGCCATTGCTGATGTTCATCAGCAGAGAAAAAGTGACTTTAGGTAAGGAAAATAATGGCCCCAAAATGCTCCTGTTTGGCTCTGAAAAAAAAAAAAAAGTCAAATAAGTACATTAAAATNATGAAATCACAGAATATCCTGTGGAAAGGAACCACAAAGATCATCCAAGTCCAACTCCTGTCTNTGTCCAGGATAATCCCAAAAACCCACACTGTGCCTGAGAACATTGTCCCAACATTAGGCTTAGACAACTTTCTTTTGGACCTCCAAGGACAGCAAAGATGGAGGAAGGGCTCAAGGAANTGGGCACCAACTCCCACCCCAGTCTCCCTTCCCTGCTTCTGTTGGATCANCTTTCCCAGCTCAATCCCTGTCCATCACTCCTCTGCTCTCCTGCACCAGGGTGTTGCTGCAGACAGGTTGCAGAGGGTTTGAGANGTAAGAAGACTTGCAGTTACTCATTTGTATCCTTTTCCTCCCCAAAATAATGACTTCTGGGTGTGCCATGACCAGTGGGAACAAAGCTGGGAATGCCACTCACATTGGTGGCTTTAGATCAAGAGAAGGNTTTATCCCCCCCAAATCCCACCCAAAACACCCAGAATTTCAATCACCTGGTTCCTTGGAGGCTCTGGTTTCATAAGGTGGAGGTTTCTGGGATGTGTCCCTGCCANATCCCAGCACATCCTGGGCACCAGTGGGATGTGATGCTCCATCCCCATCTGCGTGCAGATCTTGGCAGGGACTGTCATTGTCCTGTCAATGTGATTGGAGAAGGCAGAAAAAAAGAAGGGTTTGTTATGAGAAATGACCAGGAATGAGAGCCAGGTTTCCCGAAAACCTGTGTATCCAATCCTGTCACAAAGCCAGGACTTGGAGGCTCTGCACAAACCATCACAGCTTTATTTGAGTGTCTCATTTTCTTGTATTGACCCAGAAGGGTTTGGGAGCTCGGTGAAATCAGTGCTTTTCTGTCAATTGATTCAGTCCCAAAGAAGCTGCCACTTCCAGCATTCCCCAGCACACACAAAGAAATCCTAAATATTGCTGCTTCAAGGGTTTGGGGGTTTGAAATCCATTTGGATTATTTAGCAGAAGCAAAAGGCTGCCCTGAGTGTGAAGGGACCAGGCAGAGATCACAGAGCCCAGAGCAGACAGACACAGGATTTGTCCCTGGAGTCACAGCTGAGGTCAAGACAACCTTGGACCCCTCCAGAACTCAATTAGCAAAACCAAGAGTGGAATAAGAGGCAGGAGAATAAACCCTGACCCTACTCCTGCAGCAGGCTGTGGGTTATCAGAGGCACAGCTGGGCACAGGACCATCCCAGCACATCACAGTGTGTGTCTGTCAGAATCCAGACTGCTCTGCCTCTGAGGACTCCAGCCCATTTAATTATTACTGGGTTTTCATCCCAGGCAATGCCCACAAAACCTCCCTCAGGGACCCACTGTGAATCCATTGGACACTCACAGCTATTCCCAGTGAGTGTGGGAGTCCAGAGTAGTCCTCCAGCCTCCTTGGGGGTCTCAAAACCCCCTGGTGAGGGTCTCAAAGACCCCTGAGTGAGACCCAGGTGTCTCAGGCGCTGAATTCAAACCCCTGGGGGAAATTACCAACACAGAGGGAATGGAAACAAGCCACCAGAATTAGTAAAGTGTAAATTAGGTTGTTAGAACGTAGATAAATAGACTTTTGGGGGATGTTTGTAGTAAGGGACACATGGCCAAGATGGAGAATTTGGGGTGTGGATATTCTTCCTCCTTCTTCTCCGTGTCATCCATGCTGGGTGACATGCTGGCACTTTCAGATTGGATGGGGTCAGAGCTGGACCATTTAACAAAGTTGTATTGTATGGAAAATAATTGTAAATACCTAGTAGGTAATTTAGAGTATAAAAGATCAGTCCTGCCTCTGCCAGGCAGATTCTGCCCTGGATGTCTGGTGAGCAGACTGCTGTTCATGGACAAAGCATTCCTGAGATAAGGAACAATAAACAACCATGAGAACCTCTAAGAACAGCTCCTGCAGTCTCTCACCAGCAGGCATTGGGAAGAGCTGGGCTCCAAACCACCTGCATGTCCTCCTGAGGGGATCCCAGCTCTGAGGAGACACCTCAGGATGTGACAGTGAGGAGAGAATTCGGTTCCAAATCACCCTGGGCAGGGACCCAGCGAGTTCAGCCCAGATTGCCCCATCCCTGCACCCCCTGCCTGGCACAGGCACAGGGCAGGCACAGCAGAGGAGCCCAGTCNCTGCTGATCCTCCCACAGGATGCTTGATGCTGACTGCTCACATTGCCTCTCTGCTGGGGAGGNAATAGAAAAATCTTGAGAGTGCCTGGCAAGTAGTTCTGAAACAACAGATGAAATAGAGGTGTTGGCATATTTTAACATAGATGCTGAAAACAGTCATGTGAAGGTTTGAGGCCTCTCCCTTTGTTTAGATGATACCAAATGCCACAAATNCCAAAGAACCAACAGACATCCTGTCCCAAGCTGGGCAGGAAAGGTCTGAAGATAAGGGTTACAGATAAGAAAGCCATAAAACATGGGAATTGAGTAGTGCCTATAGGTTGCATGCAAATATTAGGAAATTAGTATATTGTAGATTGGTTATTGGAAATTAGAATATTCATGATAGAAGAATACTTATTGTATTGTAAATGGGAAATTGCTCTCTCTTATCTCTTACCTCTTACCTCTTACCTCTCTCTCTTACCTTCTTACTCTTACTCTTACTCTTACCTCTTACTCTTGCTCTTACCTTCTCTCTCTTATGCCCTTCTCTTACTCTCCATGCTCTGCACTCTCTCTTCCACCCACGTCCTTACAATAAACTACAAACCCGAAGAACAGAAAATAGAGAGCTCCCGAGTCTGTGCAGCGACCAACAACACAACCCCCACACTTCTCCAGAGGAAAATGCCTCTCCAAGGCTCTTTAAAACCCCAAACTCTGCTCACCCTCTGCAGGCAGAGCTCTGCTTGGGCAGGGCTGTCTCCCCCCCGTGCTACCGATCCTCGGATCCTGCAGCGATAATTTCCCGAGGTCGTCGGATCAAGCGAAGCAATTTGGAATAAATTGTGGCCACTTCAGACTTTTTTGCATTAAACTCTGAACTTTGGGAGCTTCTCTGCGCTGGAACTGTCAGTGCTGGGCATCCCGAGGGGCTTTGTGTGTATTTATATCCAAAGCCCTTCCTTGGGGCTGAGGAGATCAGGGGGAAGGAGGGAGAGGAGGGGAGGCNAGGAATTGTCTTTGGCCTTTCTTTCCTCTCTTAAAACCCAAAGGCAGCTCCGAGCTTAATGACCTCAGCTCGTGCAAGAGGCCAGGAGAATGTCAGGGCAGGGTCAAATTCAGCAAAAACGACCCTTAAAGGGGATTTTCTGCCTCTGAAACTCCCAGCTGAGGTTTGAGGTGTGTGTTACAGAGGGAGGGCTGGGCCTTTGCTCTCCTTGCAGTGCAGGGAGAACCTCCAAGGACCNCCCAAACCAGAGATAAAGGACAAAACACAATAAGGCTCCAAACATCATCTGCTTTCAGCAGTTTTGTTTTGGGAGTGGGCTGAAAGCTGTTATTTAGAGATATTTCATTTTAGCATCCTCTGAAATACATTTTTAACTCTATGTTAAAAATCACATTTTTTGGAAGAAAAAAAAGCTGAAAGATCATGGAATCATGGGAAGGTTGGGCTAGAAGGGATCTTAGAGATGATCTAGATCCAACCCCCTGCCATGGGCAGGGACAAATGTCACACTTGAATCCCCCTTTTTTTCCCAATTTGCAATACCTTGCATCACCCCTCAGTGAATTTCCTTCAGAGTTCTGGAAAACTTTAAATATTAATGGAAGAAGTTTATTTTTGATACCTCTTGCCCTAGTGGCTGCTGGAGCTGCAGCATCCCTGCCCTCCCAGGGTGTGTCTGGATCCAAGGGATGATGGAATTAGAGTCCAGCTCCATGACAAGCCCATCTGCTGGCACTGGGCTGACCTAGATGAGGTGAAGTGAGATGTGCTGGGCTCCATCCAGCAGAAAGGAGCACTGTCCAGCTGGAGTGATGGAAAATCCCACTGGGACAGGCACAACAGGCACCTTTTGGGTCCCTATATCCAAATTCAACCCCATTTTTGCACGTATTTAACAGAAAATGGAAATAAAACATAGACAGGAGATTTATTCCCATGCACCTGAGTCCAGGTGCTGTGTATTTTAAGGAAACTCTGAATAGACTGGATTTGGTGGTGCCTGATCCATGGCTTACACCCCTACTAAAATTTGAAGACATCCAGATGCATTTTTCCTTCCTAGTATTCCCAACCCATGCCTATTAGAGCAGATGGAAAGTTTACCCTTCCCAATCTCGTGCTATCTCTGCATGCAAATGAAGAAATTTGAGCTTAAAACCTGTCAAGCCAACAGCTTCCCCCAGGATTCAATTGACTTTGAAATTGTTCGCTTCAAAAAACACCCAAACAAACAGGGAAAGATCCCAAAAGGAAGAGAATTAATAAGGGCAGTGTTTTCTAATATGCACACTAAACAAATCCTTCAATCTAAATGAAATCTATATTGCAGGTTTTGAGCTGAGGCTGGGCTGCTCTGGCTTCACATCCAGACGAATTTCATGCTTCCCTTTGAACCTGCCTTATCAGAAATGGTGCCTTTCTTTTCTCCCTGCCTTCCCGGGGGATTTTGGAATTCAAGTCAAAGCAAGGAAAGGAAGAAATTAATTGTCCTCTGTCCTTGTCCCTCCCACGTGTGTTTTGGTCAGGATTTGGGTCTCCACCCACTCTTTTCCATCATCCAGGGGAAGAAATCCTGAGTTTGGGTGTTTTGAAGATCNCTATCAGACAAATCTAATCTTGCACTCCCATGGCTGCCAGGGATTTTTTCCTGTACCTGTGAAATTTGCATCTAGGACAACAGGTTTCTGTCAATTTGGGGCGTTTCATCTCCCCCCACAAGGAGCTTGATCATGCATTCCACAGGGTTAAGGTGCCCACAGCACTCATTTTCTAATGGATGTGCATTTTACCTCTTCCAGTGCAAGAAATCAAGGTTGTTCCAACTCAGAATGGCTTTTGTTACCTCTGTAGGCAATGCAGGATATCCTGACCATCCTGCACATCATCCCCAGTTTGCCAGAGGGGGAATTAGGAATAGAATTCCTGACCTGTTCAGTTCTTTCTGGGACACCTTTTGTGTTGAGCAAACCAAGCCTGAGATATCTTCCCAGTGGATTTTATTCTCTTTGGTTTTCTGCCATGAAATGCAGCACTTTGGATCAGATATTTGGAGATGTGGCTCCAATGAGAAGGAAAATGTCACTGTTCTCTGATTCCTGGTGGTGTTTGGAACAGGCTGCTCAGGGAGGGTGTGGGTGTCCCATCCCTGGAAGAGTTCAAGGCCAGGCTGGATGCAGTTGGAGCCTGGGATGGTGGAAGGTTCCCAAGGANCTTTGAGGTCCATTCCCACCCAGACCATTCCCTGACTGTGANTGGTGTGAGTGTGGGCTCACCATGGCAGCATCACATGCAGGGAAACTGCCACAATCCAAGAAGGACCAGCCCATGCCAGGTTTAGTCTGAAATTGCCTGACCCTGTTCCCAAATCTGGTGGGAGGNCAGGAGAGATGGACACCCTGCAAACCACCACGAGCAGGAATGAGGGGGAAACCCTNCAAAATCCCTGCTGGAGCAGAGCAGGAAACCATAGAGAGGACAATTTTTATTTCCATTATCCATGGATGGGTTCTGAGCATTGCCCATGTCCTGCAGACACGCCCAGGAATTCCAGCCAGAGCAGAGGAGCAGATGGCAGCAGTTGTTCTGTTTGCTGGCTGCCTGCACCTGCCTAACGAGCTTCCTTTCCTTTCCTTTCCTTTCCTTTCCTTTCCTTTCCTTTCCTTTCCTTTCCTTTCCTTTCCTTTCCTTTCCTTTCCTTTCCTTTCCTTTCC
>OAMK01000091.1:299534-313410 GCA_900205225.1 Saxicola maurus maurus
CACCTGTCCTTCAAACCAAGACAGTCACCCAGGAACCCATTCCTGCATCCAGAGGAGAATATATAGACCATGATGAGTTCCCAGCTGGAAAAGCATTTCTTCAGCTGTATCTCCAGAAATCCCTGGCATTGCTGCAGGCTTTGGGTGGCTCTTTTTGGTCCTCTCTCTTCCATGGGATGGTTTTCACTGCTCCTGCCTGCTTGACCATCACCACCTTTTCAGGGAAACAGGGATTTGGAACCATCCTGCAGTGATGGTCTTAATGTTTATACACCAACATTTGCAACTCCAGCTCTCTCCAANAAATATCCACACCACCAAATCCAGATTTGCTCCTCCTTCCCATAAGTGCTGTGGCTCTGGACAGGTTTCAGCCTCACATTTTCTTCTGGAAGATTTTTTGAGCAAGATTATGCCTCTTTTTGATAAACTCCCTTTTTTGGCCATGGCAGCCCCTCTCCCTGCAGAGCAATGGGAATATTTGGGAATATTTGCACTGATCACAGTGCAACCATTTGAATTCACGTGGAGGCTGAGGTTTTCCAGAGGAGAAGTTTAATTTCAATTAGAGGCCAAGATTGCTCTTTCTCATCTGCTGCCTCTGTAATCATCCCCTTCAATTAAAATGGAGTTTTTGCAATGGGAAATTAGAAAAATTACCAACAATTCCATGGAATGTCAGCCTCTGCTTGAACCCAAGTTGCTGCACTTCCCTTTGGGAAGGGAACTGGGGTATGGGTGGGTTAAATCATCCCCTTTTCCTTTCTCCTCCCCACACCTTCGGTTCCAAAAACGAAGACTTAATTGAGTTATCCCAACTCTTCTCCCCTTTTACCGCAGGGTGGGTCTCTCCTGAGGTTTTGAACCAGAACAAATTTCCTCTTTTCCAAGTGTGATGTCCCTGGGGCGAAGCTCTGCAGCAAATTAGGAATTAACATCTGCAGAGCCACGTTATCCACCACGCCCATCGCGGCTCCGGAGCCGCCCGCGATGCCTCCCCTGAAGGATCCCTGTTGTGTGTTTAATAAAACAACCAAAGCAGGGCTCAAATTTCCTTGCTCNTATGAAAAATTCATTGCTGCAGTTGCCAGGAAGTGTTGATCTGTCAGGTTGCTGTGAGGGAGAAGCCTGAGCTCGCGGAGATGCCGGCAGTGGTGTTGAGTGGCTCCTGTCCCAGGATCCTAAAAATTCCTAAAATTGGACAGCAGGTATGCAAGGGGGAAACCAAGGCAGGGAAGCAGATGCAGAGAGAATTTGGGGTGAAAAACTCAGAAAAAAGGAGCTTCCCTCTTTACAGCAGCACATTGGTGCACANTGACTTTAAACTTTCCTCAATTCCAGAGGCGGCAGCACCGACTCTCCCAAACTCTTGGGTGACTCCAGCAGGAGATTTCCAGCTCAGCTGCTCAAATATGCACCTGAAAATGCAACATTTGGTTGTACAAACTGCAGCTCCTGCTGTGCTGCTTGGTGACATTAATGAGCCAGTGCTGGGGCAGAATCCCAACGCTCCACTCCGGCACAGAGCTGGTGTGGAGCAGCAGAGACAAGGATTTATTCCCTGGAGACCAGCACGAACAATTCTGCATAACAAACACTCCTGGGCTGTGGGATACAGGGGGAAACGTCTCCTTGCTCCTTCCTGTCACACTCTCTGGGAAAGGCTGATGAGGAGCAAGTTTTCCACCTGAGCTTGTGGTGCTGATGGGGAAACCACAGTGCTCAGGTGTGAAGGTTGGTGTGGCATCAGGACCAGCAGGAATCTGAAACAGAGGGCAGATCCATAGGAAAGTTTTGTTTCAATTTGGTTTTCTTACAGAGCTTTATTTCCCAGCTGAGGCTTGCAGGTTCTGTATCACAATATCCAAATTTTGGTGGGGGAAACTGAGGCATGGGAAGGAAATATTCCATTGCAAGCTTGAGATGAGATATCCAGAGCTGGAAGGATCATCCAGTCCAACTTCTGACCCTCACAGACACACTCAAATCTCACCCTGTGCCTGAGAGCTCTGTCCAAACTCTTCTGTGCCCATTCCCTGGGAAGCCTGGGCAGTGCCAGCCCCTCTGGGGGATGAACCTTTCCCTAAATCCAGACCTAATCCTAATCCTGACCCTCCCCTGGATGTGGATGAGTCTCCAGGAGGTGCTGCACTGAGCTCATCCCTCCCAGTTTGGGGTTTTATCATCCCTTTCATCTCTTTAAATCCCTTCCAATGGCAGCACCTGCCTTTCAATGGGCTGGAGCTTCCCTGAGCCCCATCCCTGAAGCTGGCAGTTCCCAAAGGATGCCAAAATCCCTGGATGCTTTACAAAACCAGACTGGGCTCTTTGAAATCCCCCTCTCCTGTCTGCAATGAAGGGGAATCTGAAATGAAGGAGANGATCCTCAGGAAAGCTTTGCTTCTATTTGCTCCTATCAGGGAGTTTTATTTCAGTGCTGGGTTTGCAGGTGGAACAACGAGCTCCACTTTTTCCAGGGAAAACTGAGGCACAGGAAGGGAATGGCCCAGAGCAAACTCAGGGTGACTTTGGGTGTGGATGAACACCCAGGAGGTGATCCAGGAGCTGTGTCCCACCTGGTAATTGTCCATCTGTCTTGATCATCCCTCTCAGCTCTTTAAACTCTTCTCATCCCCCTCTTTAAAGCATTTATCCCTGGATGGGATGAAGCCACCCTGAGATCCATCCTGGCATCTGGCAGCTCCCAAAGGACACAGAAATCCCTGGGTGCCCCACAAAAAACTCTTTGAAATCCCCCTCTGCCATCCTGGGAGCTGCCAGCTGGCAAGTTGGGAGAAGAGCTGTGGTTAATAGTAATTAGAGATGTGAATAATTGAACAGATGATGAACCAGGGTGTGGGGAGATTAAAGCAGAGATTTGCTGAGGGGGTTCAGATGCATGAGTCCAATTAAAAAGAACAAGAGGAACTGGAGCAAATTGAGGCTGAGTTCCCAAATCCTTTAAGCCTTGGCTGGAGACAGGGATGGGATGAGGTTTGTCCATTCTCTGCTCCATCCCAGTGCTGGATTTGGCAGCTCCCATCGTGGCCACTGTGCTGATCCNAGGGCTGGTGGAAGGGGCAGAGCTCAGCAGCACCACAGATCAGCAGGACAGGCCATGATTCCCAGGAATTCCCTCCCTCCCTCCCCTCTCTGGGTGATTTTTATCCTTCCTGATGTGGCTGTTTGGATGAGATCCACCTTCTCTTGCCCAGGAATGCTCTTCATCCTGCAAGGTCCAGGTGTGCTGGTGCTCTTGGAGGTGTTTTTGGAATGGAAAATGGAGGCAAGAGGTCAAGCCAAAGGTCAAATCAACTCCCCTTTATTTACANCAATAAATAAAAAGCCATAAATATCCATGGTAAATAATAAATACAACTAAAAAGCCCAGAACAGCTGATCTTGCTGCAAGTTTTGGATTTCCTGATCCTTGCCTCACGTGGGGTTTATTTCCTTGTGAGATATTGGCATGTTCTTCCTATTTCCATAATTCCTTCCTGTTTTCAGGCATTCCATCTTCTTTTCAATCATTTTTCTCCTTCTATTTCCTCGTGGTCAGAGCTGGCACCTCCCAGGCACCAGCACAACCTGAAGCTCACCACATCTCCCANGTTTCCATGGATTTGGAGGATGCTCCCAGCTCCAGGGGTGTTCATTGTCTCAGCAGCAGANTCACCTGCCTGGAGCAGCTCCAGAAACCCTCCCTGGGCTCAGCATCTCACAGCCCCTCCTTCCCAGCCAGCCCTTATCTTCCCAGAGCTGCTTCCACCATCCCTTTCTTCCCAAACACCCCACAGGGGAAACTGGGCATTTAATTTCCAAACAAACCCCTTGGATTTTTTTCCTCCTTTTTTCCCCTGCTGCTCCCCAAGTGGTTGTAATAATAATAATTAATCATAAGCAGAGCTGACTCCTCTGAATGGGACAATAGTGACACTGGTTGGCAGCTCTGTCATCCTTCCCAGGCAGCAGCTCATTAATCCAAGAACAGCAGGAGCTGTTTGTGACATCCCAGTTGTCATGAGCAGGGCACATCCTTGGGATCAATCCTGCCCTTCTTACCCAAAATTGATGGGCTGGGTGTGAGGGTAGTGAGAGATTATTGGAGAACCCCATGGGATTGGATATATTTAAAATAAATGAAATTAAACCAATGCCCAGGTAGGAAAAGAGAGGGGAGCACAACACCCTGAATGTAGTGAGAGATCATTGGAGCACCCCATGGGATTGGAGATATTTAAAATAAATTAAATTAAACACAATGCCCAGGTAGGAAAAGAGAGNGGAGCAGGAGGNTTGAAGCACAACACCTTAAATTTTTAGGGAGGCCCTTCCCACCATGGAGCTGCTCCTTTAAAAATTAATAGTTTATTTCACTTGTCCCCTCTTCCCCCTAATTGACTGTTTCAGGGTTTACTTTTCCTCTCTCAAGGAGAACAATGGGAGGGTTTTGAAGCTGGCAATGCAATAACACCAGAATCTTCACTTTCCCCATTATGATTCCTCATTACAAAGTTATTTCCCCACGATTTGAAATATAAATGATGCCTTTGATGTCTGCCTCTTTAAAATGCCTCTTTCTAATTTCCTTCTTTTAATTTTTTTTTTTTTTTCCCAAAAAGATGCTTTCCCCCCCTTTTCCCCTCCCCAACCCCCAGCACCACTTAACTCACCCCCAGTGCTCCCATGTGCTGCTGTAAACACGGCTTGGGCAGAATAAATAAACTGCCTCGAATTGCAAGATTTTGCTTTGAACAAATGGGATAATTGGGGCAGCTGGAAAAAAAAAAAAAAAAAAAAAAAAAAAAAAAAAAAAAAGGAAAAAAGAAACAGCCTTGGATGCGATTTCTTTTATTATATTTTTTAAAGGAGGGGGAAATAAAGGCTGAGCCTTCCTGCTGTGGAGCACTGGGTGGTGTGAGCCCAGCTGTGTCCCCACCAGCAGCTCCAGCTCCTGCCCTTCCCTCTCCCAGTTCTCCTGGTGGGGCAGGGCAGGGGCTGCAATGTGCTGGTGGAGGCTCCAGATAAGGCCCTGCCAATTTTGCAGGGAGTTAATTAAAGCAGTGCTGCCCACCCTGGGGCAGTGCCAGCTCCTGTCAGTCCCTGGGCTGGAAATATTCCCCTTTCCTTAGGGAAACTCTGTCCTTGGGGCAGAGGGAAGGAGGGATGTGGATAAGCAGGAAAAGCCTTTTCCCACCATTCCCCACATCCCACATCCCACATCCCATAAAGATTTCCTTGGCAGAGCCACCAGTGCCAGCCCTGCCTGATGCCAGTGATAAAACCCTGATGTTGGAATTTAATTAAAAACCAGTGTTTCCTTGGCATGGCAGGATCCCACCCTCTGCTTCCAGAGGGGTTCAGTGGGGTGTGGCACATCCAGAATGGCACTCATGGGGTGCAGCACAGGGAGAGGAGAGGGGAAAAGTGGTGCCAGCCCAGGCTGGCAGCACCCCTGGGGATTCTGGAAGGTGGGACANGCTTCCTAAAGCAGGACCAGGCTGGTGCCAGGGCAGAGAATTCAAGGGAAAAGCCACTGTATTTTTATTTCCTTGGTTTAACCTTTCCCTCTCCAGATCCTCTGGCTGAATTTCCACAGGTGAAGTGTCCCATTGGTGCTGAGCATCCCAGGAAAGCTCAGGGCCATCCCAGCTGCACACTCCTGCCCCGGGTTTATCCAAGGGATGCTGGAAGGAAGCATTAAAAGCATTAAAAATTATCAATCTGGTGTATTTCTCCATCCTGTAGCATGNCAAAAATCATGGCTGGTTGGGATTCCAACTGTATCTACCATGGAAAGGGAACAAATCTTGGAAAAACAGGCTGGCAAGAGGGACCTTGGAAGCAAATAACAACTCTGGAAACACCTAAAAACTCATAGGAACCCTCAAATAAATGCATGAAAACGCCCAAATAAACTCATGGAAACCCTCAAATCCCAAATTTTGTTCCATCTCATGCAAACCTGGCACAAGTGACAAGGACTGAGCATGGTGATGGACACCCAGGGTAACTTCCCTGGCCCATGGACACATGGAACAAGCTGCAAATTAAAATGGGAATAGACAGGAGTGCATTTCACATCTACATCAGGCTTGTTTTTACCAGCCCTGCGAGCTGGACGATGATTATTTCATAAAAATAGGATATTAAAGAGAGAATCNGGCTCAGATGAAAAATTCAAGAGCGACTCCGATTTAAGTTTTCATCTCCCAGCGATGTCCAGAGGATGGATGTCTGCAGGAAAAGGACAAACCATGCATTAAAGTGATAGCCAGATGATAAAAACCTTCACTTAAAATTTACATTTCTGCCCCACGTTATTAATAATATGCGAGATTAATATTTTAAACGGGATGAATTTTAAAAAATGTCATTTCCGAGCCACGCTGGAAGTTTTTTTGCTGAGATTATCGAATGAGGGGAGGACCCTTCATTGCAAGAGTGTGATGTATATTTTATAGATGTTAAATATAAATATCATACTCCATCCCCTCCTCATCCTCTCCACATTTTCTTCTGTCTGTTTGCACTTAGGAGCGAGCACTGACCAAATGAGGCTGAGGGAAAGTCAAAGGGGCCCTTTCTGCCAGGAAAAATTCCATCCTCAATGGATTTTCCTCTTCCAAAGGGCATGGGAGCAGCTCAGAGCCAGCTCCTCGTGTGCTGGAGCAGGAGCCAGAAGTCCATAACTCACAGGATGCATAATTTATCCCCAGCAATTCCCATAAATTGGTTATTAAAAGTGCCCTCCCTGGATTAAGCACGAACAAGGGAAGAGATAAATCTCGTTCCCAAGGTAACTAACTCCCAGTTATGNTCCACTGGGAAAACTTTGTTTAGTTTGCCCATTTTGCAGTCCAAAAGGAGTGTTTTGGTGCAAAGCAGGGCAGCATTTCCATCTTTAACCTCCATGAAGGTCCCTGATCCTCCTGGGCTCTCCAATGACCATGGCAGTGTGGAAATAAAATCATATCTTTAAAAATAAAGTGGAGCTGGATCCTTTGGCACCCAGGGCATCGTTTTTGTGGAGCTCAAAGAGTCATTTCCCTGGATGGCCTCTGGATGAGGCACAAAGAGCATCCTGGCATCACTGAGCCAAACAAAATGGAAATAATTAGGGAGAAAAGATCATTTCCTGGAGCAAAGCACCCTCTGAGCTGCCATTCCCTCCCTGCTAAATGCCAAGGATTGGAGCTCAGGGTCTCGTTGAGATAATGACCATGAGCTGCTGGGGAACCTCTCTGGGGCAGGAGGGAAGATTTGGGAGAATAAAACTGGGAAACATTCACCTCTGGAAGCTGCAATCATGGGAGGTGGCTTTGTTGAGGAAACAAAAATCCCTGAACACCTGGGATGGAAATGGGGGAGTTGAATTCCCTCCCTCCCATCTCTGCCAGAGCTTTGGGCTTTTTATCCTTCCTGATGTGGCTGTTTGGATGAGANCCACCTTCTCTTGCCCAGGAATGCCCTTCATCCTGCAAGGCCCAGGTGTGCTGGTGCCCTTGGAGGTGTTTTTGGAGGGGAAAGTGGAAGCAAGAGGTCAAATCAACTCCCCTTTATTTACAACAATAAATAAAAAGCCATAAATATCCATGGTAAATAATAAATACAACTAAAAAGCCCAGAACCTGTCTCTTATACACATCTAGATGTGTATAAGAGACAGATAAGAAACCTTGCCTCACGTGGGGTTTATTTCCTTGTGAGATATTGGCATGTTCTTCCTATTTCCATAATTCCTTCCTGTTTTNAGGCATTCCATCTTNTTTTCAATCATTTTTCTCATGGTCAGTAACACCCTCCCAGGCACCAGCACAACCTGAAGCTCACCACATCTCCCATTGCTTTGCTTCTCCTCATTGGCATCATGTGAAAACTGAGGAAAAACTTGATGCTGGTACCATAATAATGATCCCTCTGGAAAAAAAAAAAAAATTAAAAAAAAAAGTGAAAAAAGCAATAAATTCAATAAAATGGGAGTGTTGGGTGCACACAGACCCAAACAGTGAAAGAAGAATTGATTCCTTTCTTTCCTGAGGGAGAAATTATTTGGACATAGAGGAAGAGGAGTGGCTCCAGACACATGAAAGTCTAAGTGGGGATGTTTAAATAATTCAGAGGAATGAATAAAAAGCAAGAGGTTGGCCAAAGCAGGGATCAGCTCAGGAGGAGGCAGGTTGGGAAGGCACAGCCACGAGCTGGGATGTGCCANCTCTCCAGACATGACAAGGATTGTTTTAAAACAGAGTAAAAACTGCTCAGGGNTTCCCAAGGACACACAGCCGTGCTGGGTGCAGGGTGGTCCCACATTCCCATCTCCAGTGCTCCGGGTGCAAGGGCAAAAAAAAAACCAGGGAGAGAGGGAGGGCAAAGCCCCTCCAACCTCCTCCACCAAATTGCTTTTATTTAACAGCCTCGGTCAGCCTCAAGTAGGTCACAAGGCTGTGTGTGTATCTCCAGAATAAAGTCTTTAATCGGCTGATGGATATGAAAAAATAAATTACAGTGGCAAAATGTAATAAACGTTAAAGGGAAAATGATGAGAGTAATATAAGTACATTGATTTAACTAGGATGATATAGAGGAATTGTCTGCTTTATAGGTCTTTAGATGTCTATTAGCAGCTCTGTATTAAGGAATAGGGCTGTTCTCTTGATATACTTAAGAGCTGTCAGTAATTCCTATTTCACACTCCANTGCTTCAATTCAGAGAGCTCCGTGCAGCCCCAGCGACCCCATCCCGGGCTCGCTGGAGGGTGACCGAGGTTTCTCTGCAGCCTCTGGATTATCCAGACCCGAGGAGGAGGAGGAGCAGCAGAGCTCTGCTCTGTCTCAATGACTTCCCGAGCCCGGCTCTGCCTTCTCTGTGAAAAAACGGGGTTTGGTTGGGGGCAACACCCCAAATCTTCACTCTGCAGGGTCCAAGGTGTGTTTTCCCTGTGTTTAGGGTTGCATTGCGTTTTGATTTTTTTTCATCTGCCTCCATGAGGTTGTTTTCACCCGAGGGGTGGGAAATCCATCCTGCTTTTCCTGCTGTCCATTTCCTTCTGCTAAGGAGTGTTCCAGTCCAGCTCCCAGGCCATTCTTAACGAAAATACAGAAATATTTTCCCAAAGCAGAGATGGAGACAGGGAGTCAGGAGTAAATTCACCNTCTGGGTGACCCATTGGGCTGGTTCTCAACCAGCTGCAGACTCTCTCTCTCCTTCACCTGAAAGGACACTTTTAATATGAAAAATACATTTTTATTTAAGAAAAGTAAAACCTGGCTGAATTTTCTGCATGGAAGAGGCAAGTCCTGGCCATGGCAGCCCAGGACTACACAGATATTTAATGTTTTTCCTTTTTCCTTTACTCCTTAGAGCCCCCAAAGTGAGGAGCAGCCCAGCCCAGCAGCCTCTGTCATGGAGACACCAGAAAATAATTCATCCATCCCACATGGAAACATCCAATGTTGTCTTAACAAGAGAAAAAGATGGATTAGCACGTTTTTTTTCCCTTTTTTCACCACAGAGAAATAAAAGTCCCCCTAAATTAGACCTGCAGGGTCTGTCCCTGCTCAGGATGTAGCTGGTGGCAGTAGCTTGGAAAGGATGAACATTCCAGTGGCACCAGCTGCTTTTCCCTCTGCTTGCTTCTCTCCCCCAAAAAAACAGAGATGGTTTATTAGAATTGAAATTTCCAAAAGGGAAAAAGCAAAAGGGTTGGAGCACAGAGAGGTTTGCAGACACCCAACACAGCCTGGGGAGGAAAAAGCAGAATTTTTGGGAATGTTGCTGCTTCATCCTGCCTGAGAGAAGGCAAAGCCAAAGCTTTTTCAAAATCATGGCAAANATGTGGAATAAATGCTTTTCCTTCAGGGTTAGGAGCTGTAGATGCCTTGTGGCTCCTACCAGCCTTGGGATGCTCCTGGTGGGATGTGTTTCCATGATCTCCTGGAGAAATCCCCATGCTGTGACAGAGGCCATTCCAGCTGGAAAGAAAAGGGTTCAGCCCTCTGAGGATGGAGCAGAAGGGATACAGGTTCAACTCCAAAATCCAAATAAAACCCTGAATAAAAAAGAGATAGGGTGAGTTTGATCCCTAACTGCCTTTCCTGCTTCTTAGCAGGAGAGAAACATTTTGGAAAGTATCAGAAACATGATAGAAAGTTGTTTTCCTTGATATTTCATAACATTTTCCCCTGCAGCATTTTTGCCACTTTTTCTTTCTTTTTCTTTTTTTTTTTTTTTTTTTCTTTATGGCTTACAAGTAAAAGAGGTTTTTATCGAAAATCTGTTTTTCAGGAACAAGAAAATCAATAAAAATATATCAGTTTATGCCTTTGTTAAAGAACAAAGAAAGGTTCCCCCTGTGCGAAAAAAGAAACCCAAAATGTCTTGTTTGGGTTGGAAAGGGAACTTTTAACGCCTCACTACAAGGGAGGAATCCTGCACTTAACACCCAGGTCTTGCATAANAGTTTGTAAAAACCCTGGTGCCATCGTGAGCCATTCCTAAACCAAATAAAAGAGGGCAGAGATCATCGAAGAACCGGTTTGCAATGATTCATTTGGCCAATTCCGGTCCTAACCCAATTCCTGAGGCTTCAATAATCTCTTTAGCATCGTCAGGTCGGGCTGTGCATGCTGACCCGACGCTGCTCCTTTCCTTCTCTCCATCGGCAGCCCAAGCCAGGGATGCAGTGGAATTCATCCTGCACCTCCCTCTGAATCTGCTGCCCTCCGAGTGTGGAGGTTTCACCTTTGGGAAGGACTCCAGAGGGCCGGCAGAGCTCTGCATCCCTGGGAGCAGTTAGAGGGATGCAGAGCTGCACTCTGCCTCTGTAAATCAGCAGCTTTTAACCCCCCTGAGCACAAACACAGCGAATTTTCCCCATCCCTCAGTCCAAGCCAGGACGCTGAAGGACAAAGGTGACTTCTGTATTTTTAATTTATTAGTCTCAGCTGCTCTTTGCTTTGCCTTCACAGGGATTTTCACCTCTATTTTCTTTTTCTGTTTTTTCCTTTTTTTTTTTTTATTTCCCCTGGCCATATTCCAGCCAATCCAGGATGTGTTTGATATTGCTGTTCCCATATCAAAGCACTCAACGTGCACAGATTTCAGTGAATTGTGAAGGAAAGCAGGAGATGCTTTTATCTCTGTGTGTCTTCCCAGGATTGCCCAGAGCCCAGGCTTGGCTCTGTCTGAGCTGTGTGATCCAGCTGTGCCCCAAAGCCTCTCTGTGGGGAGGGGGTGCTGGGGTGGGGNAAGCATCACCTCCCTCCTCTGGAGCTGGGAATGAGCCTTTGCTCCAGCACACATTTCTGGACAAAGGGCAGCAGGCTCGAGGTGTGATCTGGATCCAAGGAGGAGGTGAAAAGCTCCTGGTGCTCCCATCTCATTCCTGACACTTCCATCTCACCCCTGGGACATCCAGCTTTTCATCTCCTGCCAGGTGCTGGCATGTCCCTCCTGGAACTTCCATCTTCTTCCTGGTGGGCCTCTCATCCCACCTCTGCATCTCTCTTTGTGTTTCCAACTCATCCCTGGAGCTTGGGCCTCAGCATTCCTGGTTCCATTTCACCGTTGTTATTTGCACCTCCCCATTCCTGTTTGCATTCCTATTTCATTTCCTCCATTCCTACTTCCATCCCTCCATTCCTATTTCCATCCCTCCATTCCTACTTCCATCCCTCCATTCCTGTTTCCATGTCCCCATTCCTATTTCCATTTCACCTTTCCCATTTGTACCTCTCCATTCCTACGTCCATCCCTCCATTCCTATTTCATTCCCTCCATTTTGGTTTCCATACCTCCATTCCTGTTTCCATCTCCCCATCCCTGTTTCCATCTCCCCATTCCTATTTCCATTTCACCATTCCCATTTGTACCTCTCCATTCCTACTTCCATCCCTCCATTCCTATTTCCATCCCTCCATTCCTGTTTGCATCCTTCCATTCCTATTTCCATCCCTCCATTCTGGTTTCCATCCCTCCATTCCTATTTCCATCTCCCCATTCCTGTTTGCTTCTCCCCATTCCTGTTTCCATCTCCCCATTCCTATTTCCATTCCACCATTCCCATTTGTACCTCTCCATTCCTNTTTNCATCCCTCCATTCCTATTTCCATCCCTCCATTCCATTTCCCATCTCCCCATTCTTTTTTACATCTCCCTCCTGGTACTTCCATCTCCATCCTGGTTCTTCCATCTCCCTCTGATATTTCCACCCCACCCCTGGCCNTCCTATCCCACCCCTGACACTCCCACCTGACATTTCACAATTCCATCTCCCCTGGTTCCTCTGTCTCCCTCCTGGCACTGCATTTTGCCCCTCTCCTGGTGGGCACAGTGGGTTCATCAGGCAGAGCTGCCCCAAGTTCCTGAGCCCAGATTCTGCCCCCAGCCAGGTTGGACAACTCCAGAGTTTGTATCCTCCCCNCAGGAAGGGGCTTGAACGTGGGATCCTTTAGGTTTTGTCCACTTGCCCCTGTTGGGTTCCATCAAGGAGCACACACTGAAGGGCTGGAAGGGGCTCAGATGTGCCAGGGCTGGGAACAGGATCCATTCCAGCACAGCAGGACCAAGGAAGAGGATGGGAGGGAAGAGGTGCAAAGTCATCCTGCTTCAAGGAATGACTTCCAGGTGAATATCCAGAACATGGATGAGTTTGCTTGGCTAAAATGAAAACTCTCTGNCTGCCATGATATGGATTAACCCCTCAGAGGGAGACTGGGAATGCTGAAGATTTGCTCCCCAGTGCTCTGAATCCCAGAGAAAGGCTTGAGCCACCCCAAAGCCCTCACTCAGTGTCTCCCCACCTGCAGTGCAGATCCTTTGTGCTCCCCTCGAGACTTTAACAAAAGGATAACACCACATTTCTGTGCAATAACATTTATTGCTGCAGCCACAGAGAAGGAGCATTTCTGAGTGCTGTAGGAGCCATAAGTGGGCAGCACAGATTTGTCTCCATAAGAGTTTTTCCAAGAGTGCTGCAGGAGAGAAAACTGAGGAATTAGGAACAAAACAATAGGGAGAAAAAGAAACCCTTCCTCTGCCACCAAAGATTGAGGTGGAATGTCACATCTTGAGGGCAAAATAGCTGAAATGTGAAGAGAAAAGGCCTTGTGTGATGGAAGCATCCATGGGCACAAAGGAANCCCTCAGCATCCATCTGTTCTTGTGGAAGATTTGTCAAAGCTAATGTTGCATTCAAATAAAAACTTCACCATCACACCANAAGTGATGCTTCATGTCCAACAACTCCTGGCCCAGGATGCAAGTGCTGGGATTGGGGTTGGACACGTGCCCAGGAATTGCTGAGAGCTGGAAATGGAGCCTGTTTTTCCCTGCTAGCCAAAGAGAAAACCCCACAACTCTGCCCTGTGCCCATCACAGCAATTAAAGGGTATCCTGAGGACAAGGAAACCTCCCTGTGTCAATCCCAGTGGTACCAACCTTGCCCCACCCCAGCAGCANCATCAGGTCACAGCCTGGCACGGGGGGACACACTCCTGCTGTCACCTCTCATCAGCCCTTGCTCCCCAAATGCCCTTTAATTAAGGGTTAAAGACTTTCACTGCTTGGAGCTGATGCAGAGCCTGGCCTTGTGTCTGCAGCAGGAGAAACGGGCAGGGGTTTTTGCAGTGAGGAGGAGGAATGAGTGGTTGAAAGTGATGCTGCATTAATGGACATTAATGGACATAAAAATGAAAATAACCCACCCAGGCTCCCCCTTCATCTCCGTGTCCTGGCTCTGCCGGCCTTTGGATAAATAAAATATCAGGCTGTGCCCTGCACATGGAGCCAGGAGAGGCAGAGGCACCATGGGGGCACTTCCCTTCCCTTCCCTTCCCTTCCCTTCCCTTCCCTTCCCTTCCCTTCCCTTCCCTT
>OAMK01000091.1:328594-342313 GCA_900205225.1 Saxicola maurus maurus
TGGTACCCAAATATGGGATATGGTACCTAAATAATGGATATGGTATTCAAATATGGGATATGGTACCCAAATATGGGATATGGTACCCAAATACTGGATATGGTACCTAAATATGGGATACGGTACCCAAATACTGGATATGGTATCCAAATAATCGATATGGTTCCCAAATATGGGATGTGGTTCCCAAATATGGGATGTGGTTCCCAAATATGGGATGTGGTACCCCAATATGGGATATGATACCCAAATATGGGATATAGTACCCAAATATGGAATATGGTACCTAAATATGGGATACGGTACCTAAATACAGGATGTGGTACCCAAATATGGGATATGGTACCCAAATACGGGATATGGTGCCCAGAGCAGCCCAGGGATGCTTTTCCCATCCCTTGGATTCAGGCAGCTCTGGCTGGAGCCCCTCAGCGCAGGCAGAGCCGCTGAGCGCTCGGGTTTCCTCTGCGGCAGTGAGACACGGGCGTTCACACACTGCGATCCTCCAAACTGAAATAAATGATCCCTTTGCATTGAACAGCGACGCGGCACTGCAGTCCATTTGGAAGTGCCCCCAGCCCGCCGGGGCGCGTCGGGAACAGCCACATCAGCGCCTCAATCAGCATTAAACTNGCGATCAGCCTGGCTGGGCTCAGAACAGCTCCCGCCTAAAGGTCGGGCACTCACCGCTGAGGAGGAGCGGCACAGAGGGAACGGGGGATGCTGTGCCGGCTGTGCAGCATCCTCGGCTCTCCTTCGGGGCTNGCTCCTGGTGCTCTCCGAGCCCGGGGTTAGAAAGAGCAAGCAAACCCCTGAGGCGTTCCCGAAACATCCAACACATTCAGAATTTTCTCTAAAAAAAAAACAAAACATTGTAGAAAAGAGGGTGATGCAACAGGAACATGGACCAAAAGGTGTGATTGAAATGGACTCTCTTATCTGTCTTAGAGGTGAAATTTAAGGCAAAATAGAACTTATTCTGAGTCAAAAGCTGAAACCTGAAAAGGAAAAGGAGCAGGAACACTGCCCTACTTCAGCCAGACTCACCCCTCCCTCTGCCTTCCTCCTCCTCCTCCTTCCCCGGGAGCATCCCACATCCACCCACACCCCTCTCGGTGCATCGCACACCCCGAAGCCAGCCAGGCGCTCAAACCCCGCAGCAAAGCGGTCCTGGCCCCGTTCCCTCCGCCAGCAGAGCTGCAGCAGCACCCGCAGGTTTCCCCTCCTGCCCCGGGCTGTGATCACTCACGGCCCCTTCTCACATCAGCCGCGGAAACCATCAGCGAGGCGCTTACGGAATTAGGAGCCAGCATTTAATCGCTTTGCTGGTGGCTGAGTGTTATTAAATTCCCCTGAGTTCAGCAACTTCATAGCCCAGCTCTTTTTTGGTTTGGGTTTTTTTTTTTTCTGTAAAGCTCAGAGCAAAGCTCGGGGCTTTGGTTGGGGTGGTTGGATCCAGCTCTGCCTCATCCACACTCCATCCCCGTGCTCCAAAGAAAGGCCAAGGCCAGGCAGCTTCATTTAGAAACCAGAGGAGGAAAAGCAGAGCAGGAGCCCAGACTAGAAGAATATTAATATTTAATCACAGCAGGGCAGAGGTCACCCAGGCAATTGCTGTTAAATGCTATTGAAACAAAACATTCATATTCCCACTGTAGGGAGAGTTCAGGAGAGCTGCCTTTCTCTGGTCTGCTCCCAGGGCTGGTGCAGGAGTAAATCCAGGAGTAAATCCTCCTGGGAGAACTTTTCCCCAAGGAGGGGTAGGATCCCTGAATAGAAGTGGGGATTCAAAGCTGCCTTTTGCAGGAGCCAGTTCTGCATCAGGAATGGCTTTGAGAACTCCAGGATTTCCAGCAAGAAGCTACAAATACACTGAGGACAAAGGGACAGCTCAGAGAATTTCAGNATCTCAGACTGGTTTGGGTTGGAANGGACCTTAAAGCTCATCCAATCCAACCCCTGCCATGGCAGGGACACCTTCCACTATCCCAGGTGGCTCCAAATCCATCCCAGCCTGGCCTTGGGCACTCCCAGGGACCCACATTTCTGTACCAGGTTCTCCTGGGGTTGTTGCACACTGGGGATGGTCAGGGGCACAGCNCTCATCCCTCATCCATGCTCTGATGTCCATCTCTTCTTCTGGNTCTGCAAAACTCCCTGACAGGAGGGGACAGCTGGGNCAGCTGGGGCTCTGCTCCCAGGGAACAAAAGATAAGAGGAAAGAGCCTCGAGTTGCACCAGGGGAGGTTTAGATNGGATAATGAGGAAAATTTCTTCATGGGAAAGATTGGAACTTCCCAGGGCAGTGGTGGAGTGACCATGCCCAGAGGGATTTCAAAGCCATGTGGACATGGCCCTTGGGGACANGGGTTAGTGGTGGCTTTGTGTGCTGGGGAATCATAGAAGTTGATGATTTTTGAGGGCTTTTACAACCTGAATTATTCCATCATTCTGTTCTATGATTCATGAACCAGGAAGGGCTCTCTTCACCCAGCTCTGTTGCAAACACCCTCCACCTTCTCCCTTCACTGTCTCCCTACTCAATATAAGATTATGTTAAAAAAAAAAATTAATTTGCTGGCATTTCACTCTCTCACTGATTTTCAGCGGCAACCTGAAAGCCTTGGGAAGCCACAGGAAGCCCCAGGGACACGTTTTGGAACGAGTTTTCCGGGGTGGCATCGCACCCAGGGTTTGATATCTCCAAACCACTCTGCTCAGAGCCCTGTGAGGTCAAGCTGGGGCAGCAGCTCCTCAGCACCTGCTTCGGCAGGTCGTTAGCACNTTTGGTGTCTCTCGCTTCCCTCGGAGCAGGATTGCTTCCCTGGGAATTAATTCCCGTTTTTTTTGCAGCACGCAAATCATTAGGCAGGCTCTCCAAACAAAGTGCTAACGCTTCCTGTCACCTTCTGCTGCTCCGATTCCTCCGAGCTGCTGCAATCAAGCCCATGAAAAGCCAATCAATTACGGCCCAAAGTATCAAGGGCTCATGAGCCGGAGTGAAGAACCCAACACATCATTAGGGAGCCTGTGAAATTCCTGCCTGGNGAGCAGATGGAGGGAAGCAAAGCACTCTGCAGCCCAAGGTGCTTTTCCTCCATCCCAGAGATCCACCTGTGTCAAACCATCCGTGTTTTCTTCTTTCAGGACCAGGAGAGGACACATCTCCTCCCTTCTGGTCAAGTGGAGGTTGGATCTTCCATTACAGACACCTTGAGGATGTGCCCCATATGATTCCACCATTCCCATTGTTTGTGGATTCTTTTCCTCTGTAAAGGACTGAAAAAGGGTTTTCTTCCCCCTTTTCAATGGAAACCCCCCAAATCCTACAAAACACACCCCACACCAAAAAAACAGCCCCTCCAAACAGTCTGAGCCAACCTCTTCCCTTAAAGTTAAACCCAANCATCTGCATCAAAACACCAAATCCAGAGTTTGCCTGCCCTCAGATTTTAGAACAGAACTCTTGTCTCCATGGAAACCCACACTTTTGATTTTTTTCCCTTTTTTCCTTTTTTTTTTTTTTTTTTCATTTTTTTTTTTTTTTTTTTCAGTTGAGAAAGCAGAGCATCAAGCCATGGAGTAATCCAAGGGCTGAGGTGAAAGAGTGGAAGTGTCTCAGTCCCAGCATTGCAGGAGGGATGCTCCTCATTTTTCTGGAGAAGAGCTCTTCCCATCAGGTACATGGACAAGCTCTTTCCAAGAAGAAGGTTTGGTTAAAGTAAAATTTGTTTTTTCCATAATAAATTGAATGTGGGGTCACAGAGAGCAGGAATCACAGCTGGGGAGTTCCATGTCAGCATGGGGTAAAACTGGATTACACCTCTGGGCCTCCAGACTGATTCCATTCAGGGTTTTTGCCCAAATTCCCTCAGGAGAGGATGGATTCCCTCCTGGGGGTGGGCATCAGGTGTTGGGGAAGATGAAACAGGAAAACCTTANAAATTTGAATGCTCAGATTCTGGGGATATANAAACCATGAATGAGATTGAAATGAAAGCCATGTTTGAGACACCAAACCTGAATTGCCATGAAACAANGGGATGGGGTAATCCCCTCTTGATAGAACAATGCCTTCTGCTGGATAGTGGGTCTGAAGGTCAGGGACATCCCTGCCAGGGCCCAAAGAGCAGTTTTTAGAGTGTAACACACCATGGTAATGTAAGGATTCCTATAGGCTGTATGTAAATGCCACAGAATTTGTATCTTGTATTAGATTGGTTCTTGGAAATTAGAATACTCATCATGGAAGAAGATTTATTGTATTGCAAACAGGAAATCGCTCTCTCTTGCTCTTACTTTCTTTTTACCCCTCTTACTGTCTTACTGCTACCACCCCTCTCTTACCTCTCTCTTGCTTTTACCCTTTCTTACCCCTCTTGCTCTCTCTCCCTTCTTCTCTCACCCCCTCACCCTCTTATCCCATTGCTCTCTCTCTAACCCCCTCTCACTCCTTGTCCTACTCTGGGCTGCAGACTCCATGTANTTTCACTCTTACAATAAATATAACAATAACTTTTAGCCTATACAGACTGAATGAGTTTTGTCCCTGAGGACCTTTTATCCCGACACAAAACTCCCACATCAGGACCCTGGTGAAAGTTCCTTTGTTTCCTCAGAGCTGCTCTTGAAGCAAATCTCCCCTGCCCTTGGGCAGAGCTGAAAACATCAGGAATGAAGCCAACAGGGATGAAGACAGTATCCCCCCTTTCCAAATATTTTTTGTTTCCAGAGCCAGATATCTTTCCACAGGGCAAAATCCAAATTCTACTTCCAAAGTACATCAGCAAGATGAGCTGTGGCTGGTCTCACTCAGCACCCTCCAGTGCCCTCCTCAAGGTCATCCAGCTCATCCAGTGNCTCACATCTCCCTCCAAGCATTTGACAGCTGGGAAAAGACTCCCAGATTTTCATCTGGTGATGGAAAATACCGTTTTTAGTGGCAACTGTGCTCGTGGGGCTGCACCTCTTCAGGTGAGATGTGGAGTTATGGCTCCTGTGCATCCTCCAGGTCTCCATCATCAAGGATGATCCAGTGCCTGGCATCCTTTGGGGCTTTATCTGGTGCTCTCAGCCAGAAATTTCTATCCACAACACATCCAAGATGCTTTGTCCCATCTTTGAGGCATTATCATTTAAATTATCCCCAAATCTGAGGAGGATACTCACTGGTAGAGATTGTGACCTTTGTGGTACCGTAGGACAAATTCTGCCAACAGCTGTTCCAACATCTGGAGCATCTGGAGCTCTCCAGTGTGCTCAGCTTCCTGATGTTTGTGCTTGTTTTGGAGCAGATGACTTTAATAGACACTCACAAACATCTGGTCCCCAGAGCCCCTGATGTTATGGATGCTGAAAGCTGCTCTATATTAATACCATTATCAATAATCTGGAATATAGCTGGACTTTGTAATTACTCCTGACGACCTCCCAAATGACAGGAGTGAAATTTAAGGTCAGCCACAGGCAAAAGAAAAAAAATAAATGAACAGCAGCTTTTGCCTCTTGAGGGGACAGATGGAAACCACAAAGTGGGCTCAGAATCTCCCCAGCACCCTGCGCCCTCCCGAGCTCTGCATCTGCACAAAATGTTCTGGAGAGTCTCCTCCTCCTGCTGATTTAAGAAGTTTGCCATGGCCCTTTCCTGGCAAGGGATATTTACAGGTGAAAATGCAGGGGGGTGTTTAGGTAAGTGGTATTTATAAGTACATCTGCAGGGGAATGTTTACAGGCACGGTACTCACGGGTAATTATAGATCAATACTTCAAAGCAGAGCAAATAGAGAGGTAAAGGACCTCTGCTGGTGTGCCACAAATAAATATTTAGATATAACAGATGCACATGAGTACGTGCAGGCTCCATGGGCAGATAAAAATTGGAATTTAGCAGGAGCCTTTCCCGGGAGCCCAGGCTGTGCCATTAGCGGCACATCCATAACTCAGCCTCCCTCAGACTGCTCCAGCAGGGATGGCACTGCAGGAATGAAGGTCAAAGGAGTCTCTTCCTCCTGCTAAAGCAGCCCTGATGCCTCCCCATCCCACACCCCAGCACAAAACCGGGGACTGGAGCCGTGTTGTGCCTTTCCAGCTCCCTCTGACTCGCCGGATCCAAATCTCCCTTGCCAATCAAATCCAAATCCAAATCCAAATCTCCCTTGCCAATCAAATCCAAATCCAAATCTCCCTTGCCTCGGTTTGTGTTTGACAGAGTTCAGCCAAGCAACCAGCAGCCTGCAAGGCCCTGAGGTCCCACCCAGATCCCCATCCAATTTATCAAGTCAAAAATTCAGCGGGGTGGGAGCTAAGTGGGATGAAGCTCTGATCAAGGCGGGAGANTAGGGCAGAGCCAGTTACACAAATCAGGGCTGTGGCTGGGAGGGAGCAGCAGGGCCCAGGGGAGCTCTCCAGAGCAGGGCAGAGCTGCAGATAAGGGCCTGGTGCTGGTGAATAAAACTGCTGGGAAATCGCTGTCTGATCAGTGTCGGCGGCTTCATTTCCAGGCTTTTCCCCAGGAATACTAAGGGCGTTTGGAAAGGCAAGAACAAAGCCACAACTTTATTTGAGAGCAAAACAAAAGCAAACAAATGCACACCCAGAAGACAGAGCGTTGAAAGGGGCTCAGGCAGCATCTGAGGCGGCCCTTGGACACCTCATGACTGTTAAAAAGTTTCCCGAGGAGCAAAGGCTTTTTGTTGGTTGGTTTGTTTGTTTGTTGGCGGCGAGAAAACAAAGTGGAAGGATTGCTGATGCCTTTGGTGGNAAATGAAGACAAATACCTCTCGATTGTGGGGATGGGAAAAGCTCTGCTTGCATCGTTTTGGGAAGAGGCTGAGCAAAGCTTNCAGGGTCCTGTTTCAAAGCTGAGCTGCTGACCCCAAGCCCCAGGGGGATCTGGGGAAGCTGGATGCTGCCACGTGTCTCCTGGAGAGACATCCCTTCTTGTTCCACAGATGTCAAGAGCCTCGGAGAGCCCTCCTCCCCTGATGCTTTCACAGCCTCAATATTTTGGGGAAAATTGCAGTTTCTCACTTAACTTTGCTCTGTGGCTGCCTTTACACTATTGTTCCCATTCTGCCTTTCTCTGAGGGCTTAGAGAGCCCTTTAGTATCTGGTATTTTCTCTCTGTGAAGCTACTTAGACATGGTAATCAAGTCACCTCTCTGTCTCCTTTTTAATAAATTAAGCAGATGGAGCACTTTAAAGCTTTTTTTTTTTTTTTTTTATTTTTTTTTTTTTGGCCAGCCCTTGAATTATTTTCCCTGGCTCTTTCTCAGCCCTGCCTTTACTGGCAGAGCTCAAGGAGGACACAGCCAGCACCTCTGCCCATCCCCAGATATCCAGGTCTGGGAGGTTTTATAGCTTCAAACTTCTTGCCAGTCAGATCCTTCAGACAATCCAGCTCATTAAATGGAAAGAAAGACTTCAAATTTACAGCTTCCATCAATGCATAAAGCCCTTGGCTTCCCAACAGCCNCTGCCTGGCTGGCATTATAACAGAATTGCCTTTTTCTTTATTTTAAAAGCAAGAGATAATAATTAAAGATTGGATTATGAGCTAGCCCAACATCACAAAAAAAAAAGACACAACTTTATCGTATTACACAGCATCAAAATTAATTAGAAGCACGTTAATCTCTAATCTAGGAAAATATTGCAGGATCTCTGGCCTCAATATCACATCCCCCATCCAGTGCCTGACAGCCTGGCCGCTTTGAGAGCCTCCCTGCAAAGAAACCTCTGCAGAACGGNTGTAATCAACGTGGCTTTGATCAGCCAGAGCTCGGGGCTGCTGCCTTTGTGCTCGGCTCTGCTCCCGGGGGCTGCAGTGAGTCAGGTCCCACCCCTGCAAACAGCACTGCAAACGTTCCTCCAGGCACAGGTGGGAATGNGCTCCCAGTCGGTGCCATGGGGTCTCCAGCAGGGTGGGAAGGGCAGAGGGGGCTCTCCAAGCCCCCAGCATCTTCCTACTCCTCCCCTTCTCCTCCCAGGAATGCAGGCAGAGGCCAGCCAGGAGCAGTGGGAAAATGAAGATCCTGCAAAGTTTGGGACTCTTTTCCCATGGAGCCAGGCTGGAGAGCTGGGGGTGTCACCTGGAGAAGAGAAGGACACAGGGAGAGCTCAGAGCCCCTTCCAGAGCCTGAAGGAGAGCTGGAGAGGAAACTGGGACAAGGGATGGAGGGACAGGACACAGGGAATGGCTCCCACTGCCAGAGGGATGGATGGATATTGGGCAGGAATTCTTCCCTGTGGGGATGGTGATGCCCTGGCACAGAGCAGCTGTGGCTGCCCCTGGATCCTGGCAGTGCCCAAGGCCAGGCTGGATGGNACTTGGATCAACCTGGGACAGGGGAAGGTGTCCCTGCCATGGCAGGGGTGGAACAGGATGAGCTGTAAGGTCCCTTCCAGCCCAAACCAGTCTGGGGCTCCATGACTCTCTGCTGCATCCCCCAAATGCCAGGTGTGGGTCCCTGTTNCCCCTCTCCAGGTGTGCTGAGCATGGATACATCACTTGATGCCATGATGACTCTNGTGGGTCCCTTCCAGCTCCAGATATTCTCCAGTTCCATGGCTGAGGGATGGCTGAGGGCCAAGGGCTGTGTTTAATTCCACAGGGAGTTCTCAGAGACATCCGAGTGTCACACAGAGCAGCAAATCAAAGACANCAACAATGCTGCAATTTTAGCCACAATTCCTTCTAAAGAAACCCTTGATTTGAGCAGCCTGGAAAATTCACAGTGGGCACAAGAGGGCTTGGGGTTTGTGGGGCTTCTGTTGTTAAGGAAAACTCACTGGGAGTTGGAAAAGGACTTCTGACAAGGGATGGAGGGACAGGGCAGGGTTGGATGGATATTGGGCAGGAATTGTTCCCTGGGAGGGTGGGCAGGGCTGGCACAGGGTGTCCAGAGCAGCTGTGGCTGCCCCTGGATCCCAGGGCTGGATGGAGCCCTGGTCCATGGGAGGTGTCCCTGCCCTTGGCAAGGGTTGGACTCTGTTATCTTTGAGGTTCCTTCCCACCCAAACCTTCTGTGATTGAATGATCCTGGGCAGCTCAGGCCCCAGCTGCCCCAAACTCCCCATTTCAGACCTCAAACACCCCTTACAAAGCTGAATTTCCTTTATAGAATCCTGTATGGTCATCAGCCTTTGGGACCCACCTACCAATACCTGCATTCCTCACAATAACCTGCAAGGAGCAGGAAAATGGTGGTTGCTCAACACCTTCCAAGAAAGAAAAGAAGCTTTGTGACAACAGCATTTTCTCCCCTGATCTAAATATTTACATTACTGAAGTGGAAAGGAGCTGGAGAGGAACCAGCCTGGGAAGGCAGATCCCTGGGAGATGGGCTGGGAGCTGTTATTCAGCAAAGAGAAGTGCAAGGTAATGCCATGTGGGGAGACCACTTAAACTGCTCCTGCACTCCTGTGGTTTGTGAATTAATTGTAGCCTGGCAGGAAAACACCCAGGCATCCTGCAGAACAAGCTGATGCAAGGAGCTGCTGGTAGCCAAGCAGCAATTAGGAGGGGAAACAAGTCATTAAGCTGCATTAAGCCAAGGATGGGAGGTTTTAATGCAAGGCTAATGCCCAGCTGGGTAAATCTGTGAAGGATTGACTCTGTCCCTGTTCATCTTTGGAACTGCCTGTCCCAGGACACCAGAGCACCGTGCTCCCCATTGTGCTGAGGCAGGATTGCCTCTTGTAAAGTTTCAATGCCTGCCAAAAAAATGGGAATAAATCCAAGGTCCTGCAGGCTCGTTGCTGCCATTGAGACAGATGAGGCTGCTCAGAGCTGGGCACATCAGCTCCTGGAGCTTTATGGAGACTCCCTGCACCTCCCTGGGCTGAGGGACGGGGGTGGGAGATTGAAAAGACTTAAATTTGTGTCTGCAATTTGGATTTCACATTCCCTGAACCACAGGGATCAATTTGTNCTATCTCAGGGAGATCAGAGGGAATGGCCACACATAAATACAGGAGAGAGCCTGCACATGGCTCCAGCTCCCTCCTTGCTTTAAACTCCCTGTCAGCCTCCTCCTGNTCCCAGTTCCTGCCCCACGTTGGGTTTAGAGCATAAATATCTATTTATAAAGTGCAGGACACCCTCCTAAGAGGNGTGGGGATCCCTGTGTCACCTTTACCACCTGAACTTTACAGAAGAAGAAAATGCAGGTTCACATAGCTCATCCTCCATCCTCAGTGGTGTTGGAGCTCTCAGCAGTTGTGGCTCCAGTTTCCATCCTTCAGGGGGCCAGAGACTGCTGGGATCCACTGAGGGAGTGCTGAGGAGCTGGAACATCTTTGTGAAGGGTGGGAGAAGGCAGTGGAGAACGATGGTGCTGCTTCAGAGAGCTCCTCAGAGGGGACTGCAGGACTCAGGGTGAAAAAATCCCTCCTGATTCCCTCCAGCATTCCTCAGGGCAGCCATCCATCCCATCCTGTCCCATCAAAGGCCCATCCTGCCTCATCTCATCTCATTTCTTCCAGAGAAGATCAATAGCAGAGGAGCAGGAGCCCAGTTTGCTGACAGAGCCTGGGAAAGCTGAAGGTGACCAAAATACTGACCAGGATTCTCCTGGAGCACTGAGAAACTGCAGCTTTATGGATCCCAGCAGCTGCAAATCCCAACCCCTCCTGGCTGGAAATGCAATAATTGGGAACTGCTGCTCCTCACTTTGGGATTGGGGTCTGTTTAATGAGTCTCTGTGTGTGACAACATTCACACCTCTCCCTCCAATTGCTCCTCTATCACCCTGAATCACACCTGAATCACCAACACGGCCTTCAAAGTGTCCTGCAGGGCTGGGATGGGCTGGATCCAGTCTGGGATGGGCTGGATCCAGTCTGGGATGGGCTGGATCCAGTCTGGGATGGGCTGAATTTGGTCTGGGATGGGCTGGATTCAGTCTGGAATAGGTTGGATCCAGTGTGGGATGGTTTGGATCCAGTGTGGGATGGGTTGGATCCGGTCTGGGATGGGCTGGATCCAGTTTGGGATGGGTTGGATCCAGTCTGGGATGGGCTGAATTCAGTCTGGGATGGGCTGGATCCAGTTTGGGATGGGTTGGATTCAGTCTAGGATGGGCTGGATCCAGTTTGGGATGGGTTGGATCCAGTGTGGGATGGGTTGGATCCAGTTTGGGATGATTTGGATTCAGTCTGGGATGGGTTGGACTCAGTCTGGGGTGATTTGGATTCAGTCTGGGATGATTTGGATTCAGTCTGGGATGGGCTGGGTTCCATCCAGGATGGGTTGGATCCAGTCCAGGATGGGTTGGATCCAGTGTGGGATGGGCTGGATCCAGTTTGGGATGGGTTGGATCCAGCGTGGGATGATTTGGATTCAGTCCAGGATGGGCTGGGTTCAGTCTGGGATGGGTTGGATCCAGTCCAGGATGGGTTGGATCCAGTGTGGGATGGGCTGGATCCAGTTTGGGATGATTTGGATTCAGTCTGGGATGGGTTGGATCCAGTTTGGGATGATTTGGATTCAGTCTGGGATGGGTTGGATCCAGTTTGGGATGGGTTGGATCCGGTCTGGGATGGGTTGGATCCAGTCTGGGGTGATTTGGATTCAGTCCAGGATGGGCTGGGTTCCATCCAGGATGGTTTGGATCCAGTCTGGGATGGTTTGGATCCAGTCTGGGATGGTTTGGGTTCCATCCAGGATGGGCCATTCCCTGTCACCCTCTCACTCCAGGCCCTTGTGAAAGCCTCTCCTCAAGCCTGTCCTGTGTGAGAAGTGACCAGGACACCACTGGAGCTTTCCCTCCATGGGATCACTCTGTAAATCCCTCCTCATTCCCACCCTCCTGCCTCCCCTGGAGGCCATGGGGCCCAGGATGGGCCAGGAGCTGCAGCACCTGCAGCCAGGCTGGATGGAGGCACAANTTGGGTTTCATTAACCCTCCCAGGATCAAAAGGAACATCTCCATGGATTTCTCACTAAATCCAGCAGCTCCAAGGGCAGAGCTCAGACCCAGTGGATGGAATCCACTGAATTTTGGGTCACTTTGGGCTCACAAGTGTCCCCTCAGCCAGAGGAGAGCCCCAGCCTGCCCTGTGCTGTGCCCCTGCTCCATCCCTGCTTCATTTCCTTCCCAACACCAACAAACCAAACCTGCTGGGACTGAGCTTTGCTCCCTGCAGGGCTTTGCCAGCTCCTGCCAGCTGGAAGTTCAGTCTCTGTTGGATTTAATAATACCTTATGTCCACTGGATTTTATGATTAATAATTATTATCAACAAAAAAAAAAAAAGTTACCCATTTTAGACAAAGGAGGCTGGTTTGATTTGTGATTTTTTTGATAGGTACTTAGTAAATTTTTTTCTTTAAAAGACAATTAAACTCCTAGAGGAAAGTGAAAAGTGTTTAAAAACCAAATAAACAGCTTCCTGTCAAAAATCACAGCTTCCAAAGGGGGAAAGGGCCCAGGATCCATCTGCTGAGGGGCCTTTTCAGCAGCCCCCCTAGCAAGGGATCTCTGAGAAAAGCTGAGCTTAATTAGAGCCTTCCATGCTGTTTCCCCTTTGCACAGATGTTTTCTCCATCATTTACTCCTTGTTTCATCCCTGAGTCCAGTGGAAAGTGATGTAAAGGCAGGAGATGATGTTTAGGCTGCTCCAGCAATTTTCTCACCACCCTCCCAAGGTCCATTTTGGGTTTTACAATCTCCAAACTCNTCCTTTGAGACTGAACCTCCATGAGAACCCCAGCAGAGGATGGGGAGGGCAGGGGTGGGAATGGAGAGGGATTTACAGAGGTGATGCCATGGAGGGAAGGTGTCCCTGCCCATGGCACAGAGTTGGAATTAGATGAGCTTTAAATTCCCTTTCCATCCTGGGATTCCAATTAAAACATGCAAGGAATGAAAAACATTTGCAGTTTGGATGTGCTTGGGAGAGTTTGTCTTTATTGGCTGCACTCATTAAAGATCCTGGTGAGAGGAGAAATCCTGACATGAGTGATTGGAAATGCAGGTGATGGAAGACCAAAAGGAAAAGGGGTTTTTTTTTTCCCCCTCCTCTCCCCTGCTGAAGACAGCAGGAATTGGGGAAGGATTGACTTAGATCTATCCATCAGGAAAAAGACTTTCCATCAAAAAGTGAGCAAGAAAAATTGCACCTGGGAAAAAACAAGAAGCCTGCAAGGAGAGCAGCAAACTCTCCTCAGAGGTCACCAGAGTCCTTTTGGGAAGGACTCAGCAGGGCAGGAGACCTGGGCAAGGCCTTGAGGAAGGCAAAAAGAACTTAAGAGTTCTAAAAGNACATGAAACAGGTGTGGGGGATGGAAGGAAAGAGGTTCCCCCCAGAGTATTTGAGGAAGAGAGATGTTCTCATGCAGGATGAAAGGAGAGGGTGGTGGGGCAGTGCCAGAGGCAAGGCCAGGATTGGAGCTGGGAGAGGAGTCTGGCTCACAGGCTCTTTGAAGATTTTCTGGTGGCTTTGAGCTTGGGAAATGTTGCTGTCAGTTCAATGGGTCTGNCTCTGCCCTGGGAATAACCAGCTTGGGAAATGGAAATATCCTCATTTAGCTCAAGGCTGGGTCCTACCACCTGNTTTTGCTCAGTCCTGCCTGAGGTGCCCCACCAGGGTGGAGCTGGGAGGGTTTGGGGCAGGGAAGCTGTGCCAGGGCAGAAACCACTGCAAGGACTGAGGTGGGAAGGCAGATCTGCCCCAGGATCAGAGCAGACTGAGGTGGGAAGGCAGATCTGCCCCAGGA
>OAMK01000091.1:362970-379081 GCA_900205225.1 Saxicola maurus maurus
CCAATGGCCAACAGCCTGGGTGACCAACAGCCAACAGTCCCCAAAGCCAACAGCCCCAATGGCCACCAGCTCCGATAGCTGAAAACAGCAATGACCAGCAGAGCAGTGACCAACAAGTCAGGGTTTGCCAAGCCAGCCTGGGGATGCTCTTGGTCAGAACTCGTGGATTTCTAGTCCTGCCTTGCCCTCACGAAGCAGAGAGTGCAGGAAAAGAGTTAAACCCCCCCTCCCTTCCTTTGGAGCCCAGGATGACTCGGAGCCTACAGCTGCTATTTTTAAATCACTGCTGGGGATACGCTGTGGATTTCTCTTAATTGGACATCACTGCTGACTGTAATGAGTCCAAAATAAGACTCTCTTTCTCTTCATTAACTTTCTGCATGAATTTGGAGGTTGATTTCTTTGCACCAACAATTTTCGCTCCCCNGTGGCTGCAGTGCTACAATGGGAAACTGGATTCTTAAACTCATCCCGAGTAATGGGACATAAAACCAAATTCTTTATCCTGAGAAACTGTGACCTGCACTGCCTCAGCCTTGTGCACCCTGAGGACCTCCCTGACCCTGCAAATTCATCATCTTCTGGGAAACTCAACCCATCCCACAGGTGTCNTGGGCTAGTCCTGCTTTATTCTCTCCCAGACCAGGCTCAGCTGGGAGCAAACCAGAGCAGGAGGTGTCNGTGCTGCTCTGCCCTCTCCTCTCCCAGCACAGCCTGTGCCAGTGCTGCCCCTCCTGTACCCAGAAGTGCCGATAAACCCACCNGAGATGCAGATTTAATGTTATCAGGAGATGCAGGGCATGTTTAGCAGGAACTTGAAGGATCATAGCAAGAGGCCTGGATGTAATCCAGGCTGCAGCAGATAAGCAACTGAAAAGCCGCTTCTGCTTCTGCCTTTTTCCCTTTTTTTTTTTTTTTTCCTTTTTCTTTTCTTTCCTTTTTTTTTCTTCAGTGGTTCAAGATTGCAAAGAGGCTGAGANAGAAGAAAGGGAGACACGGGGCCTGAGCGATAAGGGGTGATGGACGTGACGCCATCTCCTGCCCGAGAGTAGCAGAGATTGCAGAGCATTGAGAAATCAAACTGACAAGTGGGAACACAGGCTCAGCATAAGAAACGGCGCCTTGCTCCCAGCTCCTGCAGGCCTGGAGAGCTTTTTTGCTTCTCCTGACGATGGATTAAGTGGATGTTGGTGATAGATAATTTTGAACTCCTTCTGCGATGTATTCTGGCTTGTCATATGCTGGGGGAGGCCTGGAGCTGCAGAGACAGCACCCNGCGTGAGGCTCAGAGCCACGAAACTCCTCCAGCCTGGCACAGGGGGTGGGAAAAGCCAGACCTGGCAAGGCTGGTGACACCAGGGAGCCTTTTTATACCTGGCCAGCCTCAACTGTGGCTTCCCCATGCCAGGGGTGGGTGAGGAACCAGGCCAGGATTTCAGTTTGGCTTTGACCTTGGCTAAAAAGTGGCTCAAATTCAGTAGATTCCCCAAGAACTCAGGGAATGGGAACTTTGTCACATGTCTAGAATGTTTGGGAAGAGAACCCCAAGTTGCTCAGCCATGGGTAGCTCTGGAGGTTGCCACACAGCCAAAAAGTTCTCCATCCCTGCTGCACCCACCTTGGCCCACCCTCTTTGCCTGAGTTTCCCTCCCACCTCAAGGAAAAATTGCAGGATGTAGGAAAAAAGCTGAATTTCAGGAGGAGAGAAGAGAGGCAAATCCCAATATCAGCACAGAAAAAAACNAAAAGAAACCTCCCAGCATGAGGCAGGTGTAATGCTGCCCTGGGGGAAAAACATCCTAATGACAAAAAATATAGAAATGCAATCCTCCTTCNTAATTATTTTGCAGTCCCATGCGTGCAGCACCAGCTCAGATCCGATCCTTGCTCCCAGGAATTTTTTTTATAAGCTTTTCCTGCCTCCCCTTTTTCCCCCATTGCTCTGCTCCCCGTGGGCTGAGCTCTGTCCTGTTGCTGAGCACAGCAGAAGGAGCTGCTGCAAAGGGCAGGGGATGCTCCATGTGCACATCAGAGCTGGAGGCTCCTTTGAAATCCCCCAGGGCAAAGGATTGGGGCTGGAACAAGATGCCCCAGCTGAGCCCCTTCCACTTGAAATTGGCTGAGAAATCCAGCAGCTTTGATGAAAAATGCTTTTCCTTGCCTTTGATGCTTCTGTCCAAACATTGTGAGGAACCAGGCTGATAGCACAGCTCTCACCCGAGGCAGAGGCAAGGAAAAACATGCCTGGATGGATTTCTGTCCTCTGCTGAACTGGGAGGGAGGAGAGGGAAGAGGGAAGTTTAAATTTATAGGTTCAGAGGCAGCTGATGCTGGGAAAGTGTCAATAACCCAAGTGAGAAATAGAGATTGAAACNTGAGAGCCCCATCAGTGTAAGTAGTAATTGCTCATCCAGGCATAAACTTAATATTCCTGGGCCAGAAACCCAGGATTGAGGAGAAAATAAAAACATAGAGAGAGTGATCCCTACACACATCCNTAAATGCATAATTTATATCAAACCCTTGAGATTTCAGAGCACCAATGTGTTTTGGGGGGTTTGTGCTGAGCATGAGTTTTGGTTTTAGCTGTTTTATGCCCATTTTCATGGAATAATAGAACAGTTTTGATTGGAAGGGATTTTTAACTCTCATTTTGTTCTGCCCTCCAGGTGTGGACANGGATACATTCCACTACACCAGTCCAAGCTGGGTGTGAACACTTCACTTGTAAAAACAAAAAAAGTTTAAATCCCATCAGGACAGAGTTGAAACATCTCAGATTTTTGATTAATCATGAGATCTCCNTATGGGATGCAGAATCATCTCATCCCTGCCTGTGCCACACAGGTCTGCCTGTGATACTGATCTCCAACGAACCCCTGAGCACTGGGGAGAGATCCAGAAAGCCAAAAGAAAACGAATGTTGTGCCAATATGTGGGAAGGATAAACAAGATGACCTGTGTAATTACAGCCCTGTCANCCTGACATTGATTTTGGGTGAAATAATGGGATGTCGGCTACGGGACTTGTTTAATAAGGAATTAAAGGGAATAACATAAAAGATGACAATCAACAAGGATTTATGGAAAATAAATCTTGCCCAGCTAAGTTGATATCTTTTTTTGATGAGGTTATAAATTTGGGCTGATAAAGGTGACGTTGTCAGCACAATGCACTCGAGCTCCGGCAAGGTTGGGTCCTGCGTGTCATCTTGATTAAGAAACTGGGAGGGCAGGAAATCACCATGGCAGAAATGAGATGGATTAAAAACTGCCTGGTTGACAACTTCCAAAAGGCACCTCTTGGAGTGGGAATCGACAGAGCCTGATGCTCCTGCTGNGTGCCAGGGCTGCTCCAGCTGACATTTCTATCAATGACCTGGAGAAAACATCCCACGGCCCCTGATAGAGTCTGCAGCTGACACCAGGATCAGGGCAGGGGCAGGGAGGAAGAGGAAAGGGCATCGATTCCAGAGGCATCTTAATAAAGGGATTCAGCAGCTCTGGAGAAGGGAGAGGCTTCCCTTGGCAGCAGAACAGAACAGAATCATGGAATGCCAGAATGGATTGGGTTGGAAGGGACCTTAGGAATCATCCCATTCCACCCCCACAGGGAACAATTCCTGCCCAATATCCATCCATCCCTGCCCTCTGGCAGTGAAGCCATTCCCTGTGTCCTGTCCCTCCATCCCTTGTCCCCAGTCCCTCTCCAGCTCTCCTGGAGCCCCTTCAGGCTCTGGAAGGGGCTCTGAGCTCTCCCTGGAGCTTCTCCTCTCCAGCTGAGGACCCCCAGCTCTGCCAGCCTGGCTCCATGGAGCATCTCCATGCAGGAAGAAAACCCTCTTTGCAGACAGAAAACCCTCTTTTCAACCCTTTTGGAATGAAAAGGTAGAAACTGCAGGATGTTTTGGAGCACAGCTGCTTTGGTTCCCCCTGCAAAAGCCATACAAGACCCTGCTCCACTTCCTCTCTGCTCTTCTCCCTCAACTTCAGCTCACTCCTCACGCACTTTGCAGGATTTCAAGGAATTGCAGCTCTTAGATGCTACTGCAAATCCCACGAGGCACCTGGCTGAACCTTTGGGCTTCCAGCTATATTAAAAACGTGTCCTGAAGTGACTTCCCCGAGCCAAGCACTGCAGGACTGGCTCTGCTTTGGGAGGGCTTCAGGCAACTTTCATCCAACTCAATGCTCCCTCCCTGCTCTCTTCCCCCACACTTTTTTCCAGGGTCGTGTCCTTTCTTGGGGAAAAAAAAAACCCTCTTGTAAGCCCCAGGTAGCAGAGCTGCTGTAGTTTCAAAGCTGCCTGGTGTGATTTCTCCCAACACCAGCACATGACACTCCAGGGCTCTCCACAGTGAGCACTTTATTGCTTCCAGAGTGGGTGTTTTTCTGCTCCTGCAATCCAATGCCCGAGAATAATGGACAGATTTCAACCAAAGGAATTTAATTCTGCTCCTACTCCTTCCAGATCAGAGCCTGTGTCAGCAGGGTGCTCTTACAACAAGAGACTATTACAGCTTATCCAACACCTGGCAAGTTCTCAGCCTGAAGAGCTGGTTTGGACTCCAGTGATTGCTGCTCCTGGCACATCTTAATGGAGAGCCACAGCAGTGCCTGGCACCTGCAGGAGAAGGTCTGAGAGCATCTGGTACCCAAAAAAGCACACTGGAAAACTTTGTGAGGATCTGGGGTCAGTTTGAATTGGAAAACTCACATCAGGTCCAGTGGTTTGGAGTTACTGAGCTGAGGGAGTCCTTTTCATCCAGCTGTTCCCATCCATGAGAAAAAGCCAGAGGCACTTGCACCAGGGGTGAAGGTAGTTCCCAGCTTCATGGAGCATCATCAGACACTGCACCAGACCCATATTCAGACAAAAATATTTTTCCCTTTTTTTTTTTTCCATTGCAAGAAAACCCAGGGACCAAACTGACCAAAGTCCCACCTGGCACCAGCTCACAGCAGCCCTCAAATCCAACCCTCCACACCTTTTTCCCTCTAATNATTGTTTGTATTTCCCTGCTGGGGCCAGGCAGAAGGGAGTGAAAGCCAGGAATCCTGTTTCCTTGCCAAAACATCTTCCCTTCCCTGCCCTGAGCAAGCATCCAGCTCTTTAACTGCAGCAAAAGCTCCCCAGGCCTGGCCAGAGAGGTAACCTGAGGATGCTCAGAGTGTCACTGTGGATGACACATGCCTCTCTCTCAGGATGTGGGATAATGAGCTTCTCTGTGGTCTCCCAAGGCAGGAATGTGCTTATGGCACAAGGGGAGATTTATGGAGTTTTTCTTTAAAATCTGTCAGCTAATAATAGCCGTGGCTGGGCTGGGTGAGCTGGGCTGGCACNCAGGTATAAATCAGGGGTGCTCCTGAGCCCTGCCAGCATTTCCTCCCTTTGGGCACCGAGGAGATCATATCCTGAGCAAACCAAAGGGAGGGGAATACAAAATAACCCAGCCAGGTGACCAAAACACTCCCTTACCCATCCCAGTGCTTCCCTGCCACAGCACCCAGCCCAAATCAATGGCATTTCCCACACACCTGATGCTGTTTCCCAGGGCAGGNATAGCCTGGGAACAAGAGGTTATCCATGCCTGGAATTATTCATTTTCACCCTACCAAGTGACTCACACATCTTGTCCTNCACCAGTGAGAGAAGTGGATGAAATGTTCCCTGTTGTCCCCTGGAACCCCACAGCCTTGAACAGCATCAGTGGCCTAAAGAGAAATTTTTTTTTTCCAAATAAAATAAATGCACAGTATTTATTGTATTTTTTGTCAGTGGGGGTCTGAATAAAATAGCTAACAGGTTCCAGAGGGATGTATCCTGTTAATTCCACTCATGATAAACGTCTTTAAAATGCCACTGGTGCCTGGAGCACTGAGGAGTCTCCAGGTTTGCTGATTTGTGGACTGTGGGCCAGGCTCCCAGTGGAGCCCATTAGGTGGCCCTGGCTGCAGAGCCATGATGTGCATCCACACCAGGAATGCTCAGAAGCATTCCTGAGCAATCTGGGGCACTCCCCAGCTCCCTGAACAGCTCCTGCCTGCTTCTCTTCACACCACTCTGGGCAAGAGAAGGGGCAACCACTGATCTGTTCCCTCTGCTGTTCAGTGACAGGACCTGAGGGAATGGCCTGGAGCATGTTGAGGGGAGGTTATTTTGGATACCGGGGAAAGGGGCTGGCACTGCCCAGGGAATGGGCACAGCCCCGAGGTGCCAGAGCTGCAGGACACTCAGCAGGCAGGGTGGGATGGTTGGAGTGTCCTGGGCAGGGCCAGGAGTTGGACTGGATGATCCCAGTCCAACTGGGATCCCAGTTTCTGTGATTATTTTAGTGTGGAGCTCAAGGTGTGATGCTTTCCTACAGAGCCAGGCTGGAGAGCTGGGGGTGCTCANCTGGAGAGGAGAAGCTCCAGAGGGAGCTCAGAGCCCCTTCCAGAGCATAAAGGGGCTCCAGGAGAGCTGGAGAGGGACTGGGGACAAGGGATGGAGGGACAGGACACAGGGAATGGCTCCCACTGCCAGAGGGATGGATGGATGGATGGATATTGGGCAGGAATTGTTCCCTGGGAGGGTGGGCAGGGCTGGCACAGGGTGGCTGCCCCTGGATCCCTGGCAGTGCCCAAGGCCAGGCTGGACAGGGTTTGGATCATCCTGGGACAGGGGAAGGTGTCCCTGCCATGGTGGGGGTGGAACTGGATGAGCTTTAATGTCCCTCCCAACCCAAACCATTCTGGGATTCTGTGATATGCAAACGTAAATGCAGATTTGCAAACATAAATGCAGATCTTCAAANGAGNTTNTCACCCCAAANTCTTGGCCAGCAGAGCCTCCCCAACAGCTCCAGGCTGATGAATGGGTCCCATGNTCCANCCTGTACCATTCCCANTCACTAATTNCATCCACTGGAAGCAAAACCCCAGCAAATGTGGGGAATCTGTTCAGCCACCCAACACCTGGGTGAGGAGAAAACCAGCTCCTTTCCAGTCCAAACCAATTTATGATTCTGTTATTTGATGCAGGGGAGGCAGAGCCTGGGCATGAACAGTCTGTGCATTTTTCCTCAAATCCCCCCCTTGCCACGGGGCATCTCACCCCCTCTTCCTGCCCCTCACCCCAAAACTCCTGCAAGCTGCACCTCAGGGCTCAGGTCTCTGTTTCCTGCCCAGGACAAACATTTTTTGCAAGTCCATCTGGAGAGTCCCCAGTGCAATGTCCTGGTGTCCATCATGTCCACTCACTCCTGCTCTGGGTGGTTTTATCTCTTCCTGCAGGGCCAGCCCAGCCTGGTGGTGGACTGAGTAATTCAATAGGTTTGCAGATCTGTCTGGAGTCAATTTTAATTCTATTTAAAGGACAGTCNATAGGAGCCTCTCTGGAGGGCTCTGAGCAGGAATTTCATATCGTGCTGGATATGTGCTGAATGCCCTGGCTGGCAGGGAAGGAATTTCAGCTTCAATGAGACAGAAAGGATGGCTTGGGAAGCATTCTGAAACCTTCCTCTTCTCAGCTATTTTAGGCTCAGCCTGAGAGCCTCAGAGCAGCCTCAGGAAGGGCCCAGGCAGGAGATGCTCCCAANGTGATTTTTGTGCAATGCTTTGCTTGCCTGGTGCTCAGGAGGCACAAATCNCCCCCTTCTTGAACATCAGCAGCCAAAAGTCCCCCTTGATGCCAGATTTCCACCACTGTGAGCCCATCCCTGAGGTCTGGGGGGATGTGACACCCAGCAAAAAGGAGATACCCCAAAAGAGGAGATCTGAGCAGCACCACACGACCATTCCAACCTGCTCCACTTCCCTGTTTGCCACAAAACACGGGGCAATGTCCCAGATTAATAAAGATGGAAAGCTTTCAATGCTGCTGCTCCTCTAAAACGTTCCCTTAAGTGCAGGATGAGATGCTGGAGCACTAAGATGCCATTTTTATGCAACTTAATAAAAGGGAAAAATGATATCACCGCTGGAAAAAACAGAATGCGTGCAGGGGAATTGGATTGCTTCACTTTACCCTCGGATCAATCCCAACATCACGTGGCACAGGCACAGGGGGNGTTCTCAGGACTGCAGGAAACCTCNAGGAAAGCTTTGGTCAGGCATTTTTAGGGGGGACAAATCCCATGGAGCTAGAAGGAAATATTTTCCCAGGTCAAAGCAGGAAAAATTCCAGTCCCACTGAATAAACCAGCTGCTCTAAGAATGGTCATCCAGATGAGGAATGTGGGACAAATCCACTCAACTGCCATCAAGGTGATGGCAAGACAGGGGTTAACCCTGGATNTTCCAGGGGGATGGGGGCTCCCACTGTTTTTATGGCACATCCATGGCAGGGAGCANCCAGCCGAGTGCTCCAAATGAAATTGTCCATTCCCTGCTGGAGATAATTAACGTATATCAAAGAGGAATTTAGCTGGAGTGGCTATTNCAGTCCCACGCCGCGCTCTCCCTCGCTTTGGGTTTGTTTTGGAAATTGCACATAAAGTGCAACTGCGGCACATTTACTTTTCTATTATGCCTCCGAAATTAAGTTAGATGGCCCCTAATAATAGCATTGCCTTTAAAACAACGTTGTGTTTAAAGAACAAACTCTCCAATGTCGCCGGCGCAGCAGATTTGTCTTATGCTTAATTTCCACTTGCTGTTGTATTATTAGACATTAACATGATAGTTTTGTTTAATCTCTGGCTCCGTCGCCCATGGCTGACTCCGAACCGAGCGCTCGCCCCTGCTGATGAAAGTCCTAATTCATCCTTGTTAGTGCAATTAGGAGGAAATTGGATCACGGGGCCTCTTCCCACAGAAGGTCTGGGAGAGGTTGAGGCTCTGGGCTGCAGGATTAGGCAGCCCCTGGGAAGGTGATGGGAGAAATGAATTGAGAAGGTTTGAAGTGGGTTTTGATGGATTTTGTTGCTCTTTTCCGAGCATGGAGTGGATGTGAATCCATCCCTAACACCCAGCGAAGGTCAGCAGCGTTTCGAGGTTGTTTTGAGCACACCTANGCAGAGGTTGGAAGAAATGGGAAAAATAACAAGATTGTTTTTTGCCAAATCCAGCTCCTCTCAGGAAAGTAGGTCTGGTTTATTTCCAGCATTTTCTCTCCATGGGGAATTTTCTCCCAGCCATGAACACGAGCACAGGAAGGAGAAGGAGCTCTCCAAAAACAAGGTGGGTGTTTGCAGAGTGGTCCCCCAGCCTCTGCACCTCCCCTTTCTCTCCCTTCAGGCTTTCCTGGGCTCAGTTAAAATCCCCACATCCAGGACCACATGGAGACCTTGGGATTGCTTTGGGTGCTGCTTCCCATCCTGCTCAACATGGAACCTGCAGCAAAGTCCACTGAGGAGAAAAAACTTGTGTGATCGTCAAATCTTGGGAAGTTTTGCAAATTCTAAGCTCATAATCCTTGATGTTCAGGATATCAACTTTATATTCCAGACTTTTGGTAGGAAAAGAGGGAATTGAAAGGAATTCCTGTGTCTCTCACCCCACCTGGGTGAGCACCTTCCTGAGTCTCAGAAAGTGAATTAAGCTAAACCAGACAAACGAACTTCCACTGCTTAATGAAATCAATTCCTCCTGGGTACAACTTGCAAAGGCACAAAAGGTTTCATTCCAGAGGAGATTAAATAACTTGGGTTTCTCTCCTCAGAAAAAAAAAAAAACAGCCAAAGGAGGGTTTGATGGAAGTTTACAAACCAGGGATGGGGTAGAGAGGACAAAGTGATAATCTTCATTTCTGCGAGTTTCCATTTAAAAAGGAATTGGCACTGGATAAAATTACCAAGGGGTAGGTTTAAAGAAAATAGTTGTTGAACTGTAGAACTCATTTCCAAAAGATTTTTTCGAAATCCAAATTATAGATGAACTGAAAATGAAGGATTGGGCAAACTCAGGGGAAATTATTCATTCCAGCATTAAATGCATAATTTTTTATTCACAGAATAAGCTATTATTTTTANTGTTAATTATTATTAGTGTTGTTGTTACTATATTGTTGTTTATGTATAACTTGCAGATGCAATCATGGCATGGGGAGCATTTATTTAGGACTATTTATAGGAGTAATTTATTCAGAATAGTTTTGTATGTACATTAATCAATCTTCCCACCATTGCTTGCAATCACCAAGAGCAGATCTGGTCCCTCTGACAAGCCNCAGGGGAATGTGGAACCAGCACACATGGACATGTAGGTCCAATGATCCAAAAAAAAAATATATATTTGGATAGGAGCCAATGATCTGAAATTATTCAGGATTGTTAAGTGTGCCATAGTCCAAACATCCCTTCCCCAAAATAAGCATTTCCTGACAAGTTTGGGACATTTCCCAGGCTCCCCATTGGCTGTGTTGCTACTTCACAATTTTTGGGATTTGGGCACCATCCTTTTATTCCCCTGGCTTGTACCATGCCCACCACCATGGCCCTGGCTGCTGGGACACTGACCTGGAGAGCCAAAAAAGGAAGAATTCCCCATGGGATCTGCAGCTATTCCCACCTGCAGGAGGCAGCTGGAACCACCCAACCCAGGCCAGTGGCAACAGCAACAACAGGCTGGAATTTATTTATTTTATTTATGGAGAGATTCCCCTTCCTCCACTCCCAGCTCCTCTCCAGCTGCTCTGGGGCTGTTCCCACTTTCAGGTGAGCTCATTGTCTGCTGATTGGTGCTGGGTGTGAGACAAAGACACCTTTTATTCTGCTGTCCCTTCTTTACACAGAGAGTTTGGAGCTCCCAGGCAAACACAAATGATTGGTGGGGAGTTTGGATTGCTCAGTTCTCTGACCAACGGCCTCTGAATTTTAGGATGGAACTCATTGGGTAAAATCCCTGTTTGGGTTTGAATCTATCCTATCATTGTTCACCTAGGGGTTTGAATCAAATCTCTTATTTATGGCCAAATTAATTGCCCAGTTTTAAGCCAGCCTGTGCTGTGACAATTATCCACACCAAGAACTCCACAAACCCTCAGCTGCTCTCACCCACGAATTCTGCCTGGTTTTGGCATTTCTGTCCTCAGCCAGGAAGAGAAAACCACATTATGCTCTCAGCAGCCACCAGTGTGTCCTGCTCATCCCTCAGGCATGGCTGGAGAAGCTGAACAGGGAGGANACACCTCCATGGAGCAGTGACAGTGGGGAGGCAAAGCTTGGAGAGCACTTGGATGGTCATCTCCAAAGAATTGTGTGGCAAAATCACCCAGAAATAAAACCCTGCTTGGCTTGGGGCAGAGGGGNTCAGTCAGGATGCACCATGATCCAGGAAAGGGGAGGCTGCTGTGTGTCCACATGTGCTGGACTCAAAAAAATGATTTTGATGTGTATAAGAGACAGGGATGCACCATGATCCAGGAAAGGGGAGGCTGCTGTGTGTCCACATGTGCTGGACTCAAAAAAATGATTTTCCTTTTCTCTCCAAGTCCTTGGGAGAGGAAGGGAATGCAAAAAGAAGGGCAAAGAAAGAGCTGGACTGGGTTTTGAGGGAGCAGAAATCCTGATTTCCCAGCTGGCACATGGCAGGGTGGGGCAGTGTCACCATGAGGGGCTGTTGGGTCTAGAACCCCTTTTTGGGGTATTTTTTTTTTAAATTTTCCAGCCAGTTTTCCCTTGCAGAGCTCACAGTGTGCTTGGTGAAGCNTTAATTGGATTTGATGGGCTGGGGAAAAATAGACTTGGACAGTGAAGGGTGGAAGGGAAAGCCCCATGAATAAATGCTCTGTTGTCACAGTCCTATTAACCTCCCCTCAGTCTAATCCTGTCCTTAATTGGCTTTATTCTGATTATAGCCTTGATAGGCCTGTATCAGCCTGGGAAGGTGGGAATGTGAAAAACACAGAGTGAGCTGGAGGAGAGCAAATCAGAGGAGCAGCAAAAGGCAAGGGAACGAGAATGAAAACTTCCCAGAAAGGCTAAAAAAAAGAAACCTCCACCCCAGCAAACCACGAGCTGCTGTTGTAATAATTAAGAGGCTTTAAACAGATGAGAATCCCATCTGCAGGTGAGGTGGGGATGGGGCTGGGTGCCCAACCAGGCAGAGCCTGGAGCAGCCCCATCCCTGTCTGTCTGCAATCAGAGCTGCCTTCCCTTCCAGTGGCTCTCAGCAAGGGCTCTGTAATTGTCTCCCAGAAAAGTGAGAGTTCCCCCTAGTGCAGAGCAATAAATCAGGGATAATAATAACTCTTTCCAAAATAATCCTCGGGCAGCAACAACACCCAGCAGAGAAGGTGGTTTGGAGTCAAAATGTGGCACCTGGATCCCAGGGGTCACTGGGTCTGGAAACACCCTGCTCCTGCCAGGAGATATTCTTATTAGCAGCACTCACTTAAAGCTCTCAGATTTTTGTAAATCTGATTATTCCTTGGCTCTTTCTCGTGCTGTGATGCTTTTCCCACCATCACCCCAGAGCTGATTGAGTGAGGGGAGGTGGGGATGCTCCAGGGCTGCCCTGGGAGCTGCTTTGGCAAAGCTCAGCTCAGCCACCCCAGCAGGTCCTTGGGCTGCAGCAGCTGCTCCAGCAAGGCTGAGCTCAGAGCCAAACAAACCCCTGGGGTGTGTTGGAGGATTTGTGNCATGGGGGCAGCCCAGGGGCTGAGCTGAGGGATGCTGTGAGGTCTGAGAGTGCAGCCAGAGACACAAACCCTGCTGGGATCATCCCTCAGGGTGGGGAGGGGAACCTGCCCNGTGCCCTGCTCAGGTGAGACCCCACCTGCAGAGCTGGAACCAAATCCAGACCCCCAACAGCAGGAAAACGTGGAGCTGCTGGAGAGGGTCCAAGGGCTGGAGCCAGGAGAGCTGGGGGTGCTCAGTGGAGAGGAAAAGGGTCCAGGGAGAGCTCAGAGCCCCTGCCAGAGCCTAAAGGGGCTCCAGGAGAGCTGGAGAGGGACTGGGGACAAGGGATGGAGGGACAGGACACAGGGAATGGCTCCCACTGCCAGAGGGATGGATGGATGGATGATGGATGGATGGATGGATGGATGGATGGATGGATGGATGGATGGATATTGGGCAGGAATTGTTCCCTCTGAGGGTGGTGAGCCCTGGAATGGATTTCCCAGAGCAGCTGTGGCTGCCCCTGGATCCCTGGCAGTGCCCAAGGCCAGGCTGGATGGGGCTGGGAGCAGCCTGGGACAGGGGAAGGTGTCAGGGAATGGAACTGGAGGAGCTTTAAGGTCCCTTCCACCCAAACCATTCCAGGANNTTNTGACCCTGCTGTCATCTTCTGGGTGACCCCTCAAACTGAGACATGGCTCACAAATCCCTTTTGGGCAGTGGGATGCTCTGCAGATCTGGGCTGGAGCCCTTTGCCTCCCCAAAACTCCCAGGTCCCTTTGGCAGGGCTGTGGCTGTGTGACACCCCCACTGCAGCACTTGTGCTTTTATTCCCTTCCCACCCCTTTGCCTCAGCCAGCAGGAAATGCCCAGAGCTGCCAGCAATTTCTTTTTCCTTATTTACAGCTCCAAGCCCACCAGTTCCATTCCCAGCCAGCAGCTGCTGCCCAGCTGACTCTGGTTCTGTGGAGCTGAATCACCTGGCACTGAAACTCTGAAGTTTTGCACCTTTGNGCCAAAACATTCCAACCTTCTGAGAGTTTCCAAATTGTTCATTTGCTCCAGCATTCCCAGCTGGGGATGTGCTCTCCCAAAACCTGCTGTGATTCCTGCCTGGGCAATCCTGATGTCCTTGTGGAGCTGGATCACAGAGGGGACACCATGGCANGAGTGACATTCCTGCCACATCCCTTCAATCCAACAGGAAAGCCAAGCTTTTCCCACAGGAGAATGAAAACCAGGTGAATAAAGGCATGGAGAAGGAAGCCTGAGGTTTTCATTTGGAATATTGCAGCTGTGTAATGATTGATGTGGAGCTTGGGAAAAATCTGGGGAGTTTTGAGGTCCTGGGGATCTAAATCAGCNTCTGCAGGAAATAATGGCACTGGGAGAGGAGTGGCAAAGCCACTGGTTCTTGGTGGCAGCAGCTTTGGGCTTTTCCCAAAAAAAACACCAGGAAGACAAAAATTCAGGCTGGAAAGAATTTCCAAATCCAAGGACAACATGTAGGATTTCCCCTTGGAGAGATGCTGATGTGGGGAATTTTGTTTATGTATTAGGAGAACAAACCTGAGAGCTCAGGAAGGGAAGTTTGAGATAAGAGACCCCAAAAGAAGCTTCTCAAGTGTATGTTGTTCCCATAAAATTCCCTCTGTATGTTCTGGAAAGTGAAATAACCCAAAAAATGGCAGTTTGGGCTTGTTTGCAACTTCCCACCACGTTAAATGAACAATTTATGAATTGAATGTTTGGGTTTTCCTTTGATTCATAATTCCTTGTAAACAAAAACTTGGTTCTCTGATGTTTTCTTCCTCTACTCCATTGCTTCTAAAAGAAATGGCATAAAAAATAAAGNTATAACAGAAAAAAAATCCCCCCACCACCTTGAAGGAAACCCAGAAGCAACTAAAACTTGATTATTTTTCACCAAGGCAATGTTGCAAAAACTCTTTCAGACAGCAAGGTGCTCTTTTTTCCCCTCACTCCTAATCCCAATTTCAGCAAAACAATTCCCAGCCCTTCATTTTCAGCCGGCCACAGACTGAAGTTGCTCCTGGCATTAGAATTCACAGCAAAGCAGCCCTGAAATCAAACACTGCTGCTCTGCCCTGGGATCTCCTGCACCCTCTCTGCATTCCCCACCTTGTGTAAATCAATCCTCTCAGCTCCCAGTAAATAGAATCACTTCCAAACACTGAAATAACTCCACACATCCCTTCTTTTCCTTCAAAGGAAGAAGAAAAATCACAACCAATAAGGGAATGAATAAGGGAATACAAACTAATCTGGACTTTCCTTTGGAGCTTGCTGGTTTTCTCCCCACCCAGGTGTTGGGTGGCTGAACAGATTCCCCACATTTGCTGGGGTTTTGCTTCCAGTGGATAGAATTAGTGAGTGGGAATGGTACAGGGTGGAACATGGGACCCATTCATCAGCCTGGAGCTGTTGGGGAGGCTCTGCTGGCCAAGAATTTGGGGTGAAAAGCTCATTTGAAGATTTATGTTTGCATATCACAGAATCCCAGAATGGTTTGGTATGGAGAGAACCTTAGAGATTGTTCAATTCCAATCCCCTGCCATGGTCAGGGGCATCTTCCCCTGCCTGTGGCTGTTGGGGAGGCTCTGCTGGCCAAGAATTTGGGGTGAAAAGCTCATTTGCAAATCTCCATTTGTGTTTGCAAGTCACAGAATCCCAGAATGGTTTGGGTTGAAAGGGACCTTAAAGCTCATCCAGTTCCACCCCCACCATGGCAGGGACACCTTCCCCTGTCCCAGGATGATCCAAGCCCTGTCCAGCCTGGCCTTGGGCACTGCCAGGGATCCAGGGGCAGCTCCTGTGCCAGCCCTGCCCACCCTCAGAGGGAACAATTCCTGCCCAATATCCATCCATCCCTCTGGCAGTGAAGCCATTCCCTGTGTCCTGTCCCTCCATCCCTTGTCTCTCCAGCTCTCCTGGAGCCCCTTCAGGCCCTGCCAGGGGCTCTGAGCTCTCCCTGGAGCTTCTCCTCCTCTCCAGGTGAGCACCCCCAGCTCTCCCATCCTGGCTCCAGAGCTCCAGCCCTGCAGCATCTCCTGCTGCCTCTCTGCTCCTGCAGCTCCACATCCTCCTGGGCTGGTGGCTCCCTCAGCTTTTTGGGGGGACAATTCCCATCCCGAGCTGATGGAGGTGCCCCACCCCAGAGGACGAATCCACATTTGAGGCTCTCAGTGTTGGTGTGAGCACATCCCGGGCTCAGCCCCTTTAGCCTTCATCTGTATTTTCGGGAGAGGAATTTCGGGTTGCGCAGGAGGCTCGTGGCGAGGGAGGGGCTGCCAGAGACAAAGGAGGAGATGATCAAACCCAGCGGCTCCTGCCTCTTGTCCCCGCACTCGCTTCGGCAGCGCTGCGCTGCGGAGGAGCCCGGCCTTAAACAAAAGCTAAACACTGCCAGTGGGGGAGCNGAGCAGGAGCTCTCTGAAATGCAAATGCCTTCTCGAGAGCAGCCGCCTTTGAACGCAGGGATCCTGCTGACTCACGCTTAGGAGCTGGGGAGAGATTCTGCTCCTCCATCCCACCCATCCATCCATCCT
>OAMK01000091.1:397021-408493 GCA_900205225.1 Saxicola maurus maurus
ATCCCAGGAAGGTGGTGACCTCCTGGGAGATCAGCCTGGAAAAGCTGTCCCTGTTTTCTTCCCCTCCAAGAACATCCCAGGAAGGTGGTGACCTCCTGGGAAATCAGCCTGGAAAAGCTGTCCCTGTTTTCTGCCCCCTCCAAGATGATCCCAGGAAGGTGGTGCCCTCCTGGGAGATCAGCCCCCTGTCCTGGTGTCCCTGGTTTGCTTGTAGGAAAAGCACAGCCCCAAATATCCCCCCAAAACCCCAGCCTGGCTTCACTGCATCCTGCCATGGATGGACTTGGCATCTCCACGATCCCTCAGCCCCAAAACTGCAGCGTGGGACAAGAGCTATGCCTCACTCCTGTTATTTGGAGGGACAGCTGCTCCTTCCTCCATCCCTTTATCAATTTTTTTGCTTTCTAATCAGGATCCAGCCCATGCTTGGAAGGATTTGTGTTGTGAACAGGTGAGGAAGGGCAGCAGAGGGGAAACTGAGGCACAAGGGATGTGTTTCCTCAAAGCCACGGGGGAAGTTCTGCAGCAAGAGCAGGGANAACCTCCAAGTCCCAGCTCCATGTTTTTCCAGCAGGACTCTGCACAGCTTTCACTTGTCATGTGTATTTTTAAATGACAAGGAAAAGATTTTCTAAACCAGGGAAACGTGATTATTTTCCCCTCTCTCTCTCTTCCAGGTGCTTGGCTTAGCATTGTAATACCACAAGAATGAAATCCATCTGAGTTGTTGTTGTCCTGCTGCTTAAAACCCCATTTTCTGTCAATATTGCTTCATTTTGATCAAGCTCCTTACATGTTTTATATTATTCCCTTTTTTTTTTCCCCTCCATTTTGCTGCAGCATTTCAGAACATTTTGTTTCATGCACTTCCCAGTAAATACTTCTGAGTAAATAGCCTGGAAGTAAGAGAGGCAAAAGCAAGAGAAAGTCTGGGCTTTCATTGTTGTGGTGTTTCATATCTATTACACTTGTCACTGTGGAATATTAAAAAAAAAAAAAAAAAAAAAAAAAAAAAAGGGGTGGGGAGGAAAAGAGGAATTTACCTGTTTTATCCCCACTGATGTTCAGAAGGAAGGGAGAGCACTGGGGCAGAGCCTCCCAGCACCAGCTTAATATTCCTCCCCAAAGGCTGCTCCCTCCCAGCTCCCTGATTTTCTCAGCTTTTTAATTGGAATGATTCATTTCCTTCCACAACACAGAGCAGATTTAAATGAGATATCCGAGAGGAGCAGCTAATAATCAGTTTGCACTCCATTTGCTCTCCTGAATCAGGTGGAGGGGAGCTGATCTTGCAGGACCCTGCTCAGGCTGCAGCAAGCCAAAATTATGTCAAAAACCTGATTTTTTTTTTTTTTTTTTTTTCACAAGCCAGGTCCTCTAAATCAAATTTGACTACCAGTGTAGTCAAAAGCACAGAGGTAATCAGTTAATAAAACTTCACACTTACCTGCTACTTCCACTCAAGGATTTAAAGCCCTTTGCAAAGGTCAGTATTGCAATGATGAGAATTTTCCAGCTGAAATGTTTTCACTGGGAAGGAGAAAGAAAAAGAAGGAGAATAAAAAAAAGAAGGAGGCAAAAATATTCATGATTCCTGGAAGTTTAAAATTCTGCTGTTTTGGATGCAGGCAAGGAATAATATTTTTTTTTTTGTGAAAGGAAAAGNAGAAATTGCCATGCAAATGTTAATGGTGTTTTGAAGCTTCACAGGAAAGCCTGACTTGTGTAGCAGCCTTAATATACATTAGCACCCCTCGTCTGCAAGCAAACAACATTTTGCAGAATAAACTGAAACACAACAGGGAGAGCCTTGGAATTATTTAGAAATCTAATTCCCACTGAAATCAGGCACTGAGCAATTTATTCCACGCACATTTAAATCAGTGCTGCTGCCAGGGGAAAAAAAATACAACCCAAAAATGCACCACCTGTAACCTGCCAGGCACGGGGACACCACTGCAGCTGTGGCCACTGCCAGAATCCCTGTCAGGGCTGGAGGNGATGTCCTGGTGGATAATGCATTCCAGGAGTGGAAAAATGCAGGAATAGGACAGTTCCAAGCCCCACTTTGGCATCTCTTTCTCCCAGGGACACAGGCAGGCAGGGATGGGCAAACCAGCACACGTGGACAAACCCAAATAAGCTCGATTTCCTTAGGGATGCAGGCTAAAAATAATAATAAAAGCTCTTGATTTGCAGGGTGACTCCCCCTGCTCTGAGAGNGGAGCCTGCGTGCCGTGCTTGCATTTCAATCAATAAAACTCAGCTCAGCGCTGCTCCTAAGCCAGGTTTAACCACCTGGCACCAGTTTAGCTTGTTAGCACNAGTGGATTTTGGAAAGTTATCCTTTTTTTAGCCAGACCAGTGATGATTTAGCCACGGTCCCACCAAGGTAAGCAGGAAGCCCCAGGACAGCAGGGAGAGCTGTGCAGCCTTTTTTCCAAACTCACCTTGCAGTAATTAGAGTCCACAGCTGTAATTACTTTCTCATTTTGGTTGAATAACTGCCTCAGCCATCCCCACATGCCCTCAGACTGGTGATGAGGGAGGCTCTGGCAATAGGAGCCACATGAAGTGTGGGGGCAACCAACGGTTCTATTGCTTGGCTTTGATTTTTGGGCACCTCTGCTCTGCCCCCACCCAAACTCCTGCCGGGTGAAAATGAAATAAAAGAGGGTAAAAAACCCAAAAGAATAAAAATGGTGATTAAAGGAGAGAAAAGGCCCTTTTGTCCCTTGTGCCAATCCTGCAANATGACAGCAGAAAGTGTTTGTACAGGGTCCCCCCTTTACAAATAAAACTTTATTTTGGGGGGAGAGGGTATTTTTATTTTAAATATTTTTATTTTTATAAATGCTCCAATGCATTTTTTTGGAGGTGTGAAAAGCTGCTGCTCCCCTCCTGAAGGAAATGAGGGTGCAGCTCTGGGGGTCTTCCAGGGGGACCCCCCCATCTTGGACTTGTGGGAGGTGGTTGTGGGGGGACGATAACACACACATATTGTTCCTCCTTCTCTTCCCCGGACTTTGGGGAACATTTCAGGGTGAGGAGGGGTCTGGGGGTGCCGTGAGTGATGGAGCTGGGGCGGGCAGAGCCGCGCAGGTGTTCGCGCTGCTGCTGCTGCTTTAGGTGCCCGGGGAGTGGGGGCGAGCATCCTGCACACCTGAGGCAGGAGCAGCCCGGACACCTGCCCGCTGTTTTTACCCCCATCCCCGCTCGGCGCGCAGAGCTCCGGGGAGGGGGCGATGCGCGAACCTTCCTCCCCGCGCAAGTTACTCCCCCTTTCCCCGGCACTTTGCCTCCCTCCCCTTCCCCCCCGCTCCAAAAGCCGCGCTGCGCCGCCGAGGCTCCGCCAGTGAAGGCAGCGCTGCCGGGGGAGGAGCTGGGGGGGCGGCGATGGAGCGGAGCCGGCGGGCGGCGGCCTGAAGCCCCCGCCGGCAGCGGCAGCGGAGCCCGAGCGGCGCCGAGCCCACCCTGAGGAATGAGCGCTCTCCAGGCTGACCTGCTGCTGCTGCTGCTCGCCTCGCTGCTGCTCAGCCACGGTAGGACCCCGCACTTTGCGAGCCCGGGAAGGGGGTCCCCGCTTCGGGGTGGGGTGCGGGTTTTGCGGGGGAGACGGGGAGGATTGCGGAGTTTCGCCNGCAGCTTACCTTTCCTCCCTTTATAAAAACAAGGCAGGGGGGATCTTTAGTATGCAAATGAGCGCGTTCTGTTCCGGCTTGGTTAATTGGATCGTGTTTGTGTGTAAACACGGCTCGGCTCGGCAGCAGCCCCCCCGGCTCCCCCAGCGCCCCCACGGCGCTCCCCGGTGCGGTGGATGCTCAGTTTCGGTGGCGGCAGCGGCTCCAGCCCGGGGACGGGCACGGATTTGCGCCGGGGGTGCGAGAAGGAGAGTTGGTTCCGAGGCAGGCAGCCCGGGGGTGGGTGGGGGTGTCTCCCACCGCCCCATCCCAGCGCCCCACGGCGAGGGCAGAGCGTGGGAATCCGCAGGAATCCGCCGCGCAACTTTACAACCTGCTTGATTCCCACGCAAAATAAAAAAAAAAAAATTAAAAAAAAAAAATCAAGAAGGATTTGGGAAGTGGGTGCTTTTGGGGAAGCTGTAGCTGACACGCTGCTGTGTGCCCGCTCCCTGGACTGTCTGTCACCTGTGGAGGACGCTGAGCTGCTGCCAGACCCCGGCTTCGCCTCTGTGCTGCTCATCCCCTCCCAACGCCGGTGTCAAATCCCATCTGTGTCACGCCACCGTGGTCCCCACGCCAGCTTTTGTGAGGGTACGGCTTGGGGATGCTTGGGAAAAGAAAAAAAAAAAGAGAAAAAAGGGATAAAAAAACCCCAAACCCACGCAGCCAGTCCATCTGTTGATTAAATGAAGGATAAAACTTTTGGAGAGAGCAGTGCTTCTCCACGGGCAGCTGGTTTTTTTGCACAGCCAGACATTAGTGCTGAACATCCCCCACCATACGCTGGGTTTCACCCTATTCCCCGAGCAGGGACGCCGTGTTTGTGCTGTCTGTGCTCCTGGTTATCTTTCCCTCTCTTTTGCTGCGCTCGGATGCGATGCTGGGCTCAGGCACTGTCCTCCCTTCCCCTTTTCTCTTCCCCTCACTCTCTGCTTGTACTAATACTCCTTCGGGGAGGAAGCTGTGTTTGCATTTGCCTGCGCTGCCGCACAAAAGAAACCCACTGTGTCCTCGGTGTGGGTTTCTGGCTGAACAAACCTGAACTCTCCGTGGTGCAGCAGGGCAGCTCGGAAGCTGCTCCGGCCTTCCCGCATCCCTCCTGCTCCCGCTGCCCTGCCGGTCCCTGCGGCTCAAATGGCACTTGGCTAGCGGGGCTGGAGAAGTTTGTGAGCGGGATCCAGCCGCGGTTTGTTGGCTTCTCCCCCCGCTCCTTCCTTCTGCAGCCATGATTTTAATGTGGGTTAATGCACTTTTTAATAGCGCTGGCGTTGGGAAGCCTCGGCGGCTCCTCGGCTCTGCTGCCTGAGCTCAGCTGATTTGTCTCCTGCCTGTTCCAGCAGCATCGTGCATCTGGTACCTGCTTATTCATGCCGGGTTAGGAGGCACACAGAGTGCCTTGCAGAGCATTTTTTCGGCTGTTTTCTCCCACAGGATGAGCCCGGAGCGTTGCTGTGGAGTTGCTGCTCTCTGCACACGACAAAGGCGCTGTCACAGCACGGTGGCTCTTCCCTGTGGGGTGAAACCCTGCAAGGGATCCCTGAGNGGGTTTAAGGCACAGGATTCCTTCAGCCACACGCTGCTGGGGGGGAGAAAAGGCCTGGGTGGAGGTGCTGAAGCTGATTTTGTGTTTGCCTCCCCTCCAGCAGCTGCTGTGCCCAGGTGTGGTGGCACTGGCTGGCGGTGACAAAGGTGTCCCTAAGGGGATGGGGAGCTGTGTGGGGCAGCCCTGCCTTGCTCAGGAGGAGCTGGTGGTCCAAAACTCACTTCAAGGGACAGCTGAAACCACTTGGCTCTGCCCTTCAGGAGCTTCAGGAGCTCCTCTTTGTGGGCAGGGGGCAGGCAGGGATGTGTTTTCTTGCCAAAGTGGCTTGAAGTGACTTGCCAGAATTAAATTCCCCTATACCAAGGGCAGNAGGGCTGGAAGGATCACCCCTGTTGAAAACCCCACTTGGGATCTCTGGTCTGGACACTTCTTAAAAAAAATAAATCTCCTTGTCCCAAACCTCTCCAAAAGGACATTTTCCATCATGGGATTTGCACACCTGTGCCCTTGGGTTTGCATTTCATGGGCATCCCGGTGGTATCCTGACATCCTGCTGTTCCTGCAGCTCATCAGGCTGGAACTTGGGTTTCCAATGGAGCTTGCAGGAGGAGGAAGCTGCTTTTTGCTCCTGTCTGGGGCCCTGCTGCACCTGGGGGGGAGGAGGATCTGTCCCACAGCTCCCTGCCCTGGGGACCTGGGCAGAACAAACTGCCTTCCCTGGAGCATCCTCTGTCTTTCCCCCTTGCAAATAGTCTGAAGCAGCCTGTGCTGGCTCTTTCTGAGAGNTGATCAGTCTGTGCTCCAGGGCTGGTTTTTCTTTGGTGCCTCTCACTCTTCCACCCCCTCAAAGCTGTCAGGGCCATGGATTTGGGAGAGAAAGTCCCAGCACAACTGGGATTACCCATTACAAAGTGTGGTACCCTTGGTGGGAAGGAATTGCTGCTGCCATGAATCTGCCTGGGGAATAATTCACCTGTCCCTCCCCTGCTCCAGTGCCAGCCAAACTGGGGGAGGCTGGAAACAACTGGGAAGGTGTCTCAGTGTGGGAGCTGTGGCTGTGGGGAGCAGCACCACTGAAGATGCACCTGCAGCCACCTCCTTCCCTCACTGGCCTNTACTAGATGGATTTGGCAGCGTCTTAAATTTACCTTGGATGGGAAGATTTCTGCCTGTCTGGGGCTCCCTTTCCAAAGGCATGTTTGCTTTCCCTGGGGGTGATGAATACCGAGTTCTCTGGGTGTTGCAGGGTATGTTTTTCTCCTTCACAGTTCACTTGGTTCCTCCCTGGAAGCAAATGCTTTACAATCTTCTGTCAGAGGGGCTGTTAGCAGCAGCAGTGGCTCAACTTCCCACTGGCTCAGCAGCAGCCCCCAGGTGGAGAAGGGTGAAATTATGCTGATGAGAGAAACCAGGCCAGTTCCACCCACCAACACTGGTCAGGACCAAGAGATGAGGATTTTCACACCTTGGGGGTGGTTAGTGGGTGATGGGGAGGAAAAATGCAAGGTTTGGGGTGCTGGGGTGTGTGTGCAAGAGCTGGGACACTTGGGGAGTTTGTGTCTCTGACAGCCACGGGTCTGTTAATGAAAAGCCTGGAAATCTGTAGTTGTGGTCCCTCTTCCATGTTAATTCTTCTTGTGGAGAGCAGGGCAGCTTTGCAAGGGAAGTGTGCTGGGCTGTTCCCTAAACCCAGCAGGTGAGTGTCAGCACTGGGAGCTGTTTGGGAAGGGCAAGCAGTGGGAGCATCCAGTGGGCTTTAAAAATGCTGGTGAGGAAGAGCTGCTGAAGCCCAGGAGGTTGCACCTCAGGGGTGGTTCTGTGAACTGGAAATGGTTGAGTGGAAGACAGAGGTGGTTTGGAAAGGGCTTTGTGAGGAGCTGCTGGTGGAAAGGTGCAGCCTTGGCAGGGACAGTGTGTTCACAGCTGGGCTGCTTGGGAAGGAAACTGAAATAAGCCTCAAGTCAAAACTGCTGTTGGCCAGTCTGTGCTGTCCCAAAGGAATGGTGCAGAATTGCCTCCTCCAGTGCCTGTTTTAACACAATTTAGGTTTTCCATCTCCCATCTGCACCTCCTGCAGCGAGAGCCACGTGAGGACCACCGATGACTTTGCTCAAATCAGCTTTTTTTGCAAGGTTTCAGCTCTCAGAAAAGCACAGGAGGGAGGAGCTGGGGTTTTGCTCAGGTGCCCTGTGCCAGAGGGAGGGGAGATGGGCAGAAGTTCCTCCTTGGAGCTGAAGCTGCATCCCCACCAGCCTCCCCCTTCCAAGGTTAAGCAGAGGTGCCCAGGCAGTTTATGCACAGCACATCTCGGGCTGATGTCGATTATTTCTGTGCTTTCCTGTTGGTTTAGGGGACACCAACTGGAGCCTGAACGTGCCTAGAAATCCCTGACAGGTTCCCAGCAGCGCGTGCCACCAGCTCCAGCCGCTCTGTGGCCGGACTGCAAACACTGGGATAACAGAGCTCCGTGCTCTCCTTGCTTTTGTAGCTGTAAATGAAGGGAGGAGAGGCCAATGTGCCCCTTAGGTTGTGAGCTGGCTGAGGATCAAGGGCTTTGAATAAACTGTTTTCTTCCTGTGATGGAGAGTGTGGCTGCTCCAAACCTCTGATTTAATGATCGGCGCCGCGAGTTTGTGCAGCGCTCTCAGCTCCTCAGCACGCTGGGTGCAGGGGCTTTATGGAAATGCTGCTGGGGAATTGGCTTTACATCACCTCCAGAATCTTTCCAGTAGGATTAAACAGCTTCTATTTATTTATTTATTTACTTTAAAGCCCAGCAAATTTATACCAACAATTGCTGAAGGCCCTAATTTATCTTCTCTTCAGGAGCAATACAAGTCTTTCCTTTGNCTTCACTGAGAGCTAGCTCTGGCCAAAGAGAGTGACAGAGCCACGGTGACCATGTACAAGCTTATTTTATAAATCAATAGGCAGTGAAACAAATTGGTTGTAAATCAGTCTCTTATTTGCAGAGATTTAAGGCGTTTGGTGGAGCTCTGGGTTCCCGAGGTGGTCTGCCCTGCCTTCAGGATCTTGCAGGGATGTGGCAACCCAGTGCTCATTTCAGACATGCCAGGAGATGAGCAGGATTTCTTGGCTGGGGAGAAGTGAAGTTTTAAAACCTGTGCTCGCCTTCCCAGGCAAAGGTTGAGCAGCAGGATGCTGGAGTTTCCATTCCTCCACTGCACTGCACCTCATGGCACATCTGCACTCCAGTCTGCTGGNAGGGGGAAGAGGAAAGTATCCATTTCTGAATTGTGCCTTGTGGTAGGCCAGAGAAAATGCTGGGATTNGGTCTTGGAAACGGTGGCCTAGCAGATGTCCTGGTTCAATGTGCCCTTTGAGTGTAGCTGAGCCTGTTTATTCACTGCCTCGCTGGCAGGACCCACACTCGAGTGTTTGCCTTTCCCTGGTGGCAGCAGCAGCCTCCAAAGTGGAGCAGAAGGAGCTGGAGGTCACTTGGCTGTTACATGGCTCTTCCTTTTACCCACTTGCATTAAACAGCTGAAAATCTAAATGTGCTTTTAGTGCNGTGAGCGCTGGGCTCTGGGCGTCCTGCCTCGCTGGTGTCACGTGCTGAGGAGTGGGAGGTGGAACACTCGCATTGTTAAATTCAGATGCTAACTTGGGGATAAGATCTTGTCTTAATGTGTTCATTCAACGCCCCCACTCGCAACAGAAGCTACAGCAGCTCTTGGGCTGCTGCATTTGGGGTGGAGCAGGATGTAATTGGTTTTTGAGGGCTTTGCCATAACTGCTGCTCATTAACCATTGATGCAGGCACGGTCAGATAATAGATGCTGGCTTTTGTTTCCAGTTCCTTTGCATTGCTGTGCAGGTTTCACATGTNTGTGTGGTCATGTGGTGGATAATTCACCTGCTAAGGGCTGCTGGATTTATGTTCTGGGCTCTGGGGTTGTCATGTTCAATATGACACGAGGAAAAGGGGCTGGGAGGATGTGGCAGCACGTAAAGTTCCAGGAGCCTTCTGGCTGAGCAACCCCCAAGTTGTGGGAAGGGAAATAGAAATGGAGGAAATGTTCTATAATGAGTTTTTTTTCTGAGGAGCTCTGCCCAGCAGGACACACACTGCAGGTGAGAGGAGCCCTGCTCACTACAGGTGAAACATGCCCTGATGGTGGAAGGGATGAGCTTCCTCAAACTTCCCCATGGACGAGGGATCNACCTTCGTGCTGTGGGTCCAACATAAGCAGCGAGTGAGTGGGAGAAGCCACAGGGTTGGAGTCCCACCTTGCATTTTGGGCAGGTTTTCTTTAACCTAAAATCACCTAAGTCCATTAAAAGGTCAGAAAGGAAGGGCCTGAATCCCTCTCAGGTGCCTGTTGTCTCGTCCCCCTCCTGCCCCTGGCATAAATGAGTATTCAAGCAGTCTGCTGCCAGTCAGTGAATGTCAATATTGGATAAGTGTTTCCTTTATATCACTGCAATTTAGCATAAGCTGCTTGGAAACAAATGTCTTCCATAAGCATGAGGTGTTTCAGTAAGTACACAGTCAACATTACTATGAGGATTAAATAAATGTCAGCCCCACTTGTATGCTCAGCAGCGAGTTAAGACAGTGGACTTGCATAATGGCCAGCACGGCAGGAACAACAGCAGGGATTTGGGAGTCTCTGGAAAAAGTGGGATGGAAGGAGCTGCTTTGGATGGATCCAAAGCCTCTGGATCAGAAGGGGATGTGGAGACAGGTGCAGAGCTCCTTAGAGCAGGGGTGGCTGATGATGGGAAGAAATCCTTGAGGGATGTGAGGGTCTGGCACAGAGGAGCTGTGCCCTGTCCCTATCCCTGTCCCTGTCCCTATCCCTGGGAGTGTCCAAGGCCAGGTTGGGTGGGACCCTGAATGACCTGGATAGTGAATGTCAACCCTGCCCATGGTAGAGGGTGGAATGAGATGCATTTCAAGGTCCCTTCCAGCCCAAACCATTTTAATTTGAACAGAGTGCAAAGAGGTGTGTGGAGCTTCCTTTTGGACTACCAGGCCTGCTCNTTCTTTGGTGCTGGCTGCAAACCAAAGATGAAAGTGTGGTTTGGCCAATGTTGGCTGGATCTGGTGAGGTTGCTGCTCAGGAGGAGAAGGGCCCTCCTGCAGATCTGCCTCTGCCTTTCCCAGTGCAAACTGGTGAGGCCAAGGACGAGGCTCAGCNTTGTGAGGAACTGTAAGCCCTGATTCACCTCCAGCTCAAGGCTTGCCAGAGCCACAGAGATGCAGCCCATGAGGAAAGGGTGGCACTGGTCCATGTGGCAGCACTGTCACCCTGGCAGGGCTGTGGGGCCTGCAGGAGCTGCAGGGAGATGGTCACCTCTGGCTGCTCTGCCTTCAGGGGTTGGAGGAGTTTCAGCCCAGCAGGAAAACCTCTGGCTTNTCTAAAGGGATTTAAACCCAGCCAGCAAATGGAGATGTCGCTGAGGCAGCTGAGGTTTGAATCTTCCCCTCAAGCTGTGTCTGCAGGAAAACCTTGTTCTTTACCACTCCTCACTTTGCATCTTCACCTGTCACACTGAGATGTCACTTGGTGCAGTCTTGGTCAGCCCATGACAAGTCCTGCCAGNGAGGAGACAAGCCCAGGGAGCGTGGTGGGGGGCTGAGCTGTTTCCATCCCCAGCCATGCAGAGCCTCTGCTCTCTCCCCAGCTGGCAAGGCGCTGACTGCAGCCACTTTGTTCCCAGCTGCACAGAAATAACCGGAGACAAAATCGTTATCACTCAGATGAGCCTTATCAGCTCCTCCGATGTCTGCGGCTGCCTCCGCCCTGCCAGGGTGTGTGTGTGGGTGGGTGTGTTTAATGACCTGCCCTGGGTGTTCCAGGACATCTGAGCATCCCACCGTGTCCAGCAGCTGCAGTTTCCCTGGGTGTTCCAGGACACCTGAGCATCCCACTGTATCCAGCAGCCACAGGTTTCCCTGGCTGTTCCAGGGTACTTGAGCATCCCAGCTCAGGTTTTCCTGGCTGTTCCAGGGTACCTGAGCTGAGCATCCCACTGTATCCAGCAGCTGCAGTTTCCCTGGGTGTCCCAGAGTACCTGAGCCGAGCATCCCACTGTATCCAGCAGCCACAGGTTTCCCTGGCTGTTTCAGGGCACCTGAGCATCCCAGCATATCCAGCAGCTGCACAATTCCCTGGGTGTCCCAGAGTACCTGAACATCCCACTGTATCCAGCAGCCACAGGTTTCTCTGGGTGTCCCAGGGTACCTGAGCATCCCATTGTATCCAGCAGCTGCAGTTT
>OAMK01000091.1:493748-505002 GCA_900205225.1 Saxicola maurus maurus
CTCATCCCCTGCACCCTCATCCCCTGCACAAATCCCCTGCACTCTCATCCCCTGCACTCTCATCCCCTGCACACTCATCCCCTTCACACTCATCCCTTGCACTCTCATCCTCTCAGCCTGCTCAGGCTCCATCTGCAGTGGCCAAATCCCTTCCCCAGCCCTTCCCAGATCACTTCTGGCTGTGCTGGAACCTTCATGNCTCACCTGAGCAGGGAATGGAGCAGGACCCTGCCCTAGCTCAGTAATTGGGGCAGGTAAACCTGAGGTGAAACATCTCCTGTTCCCATGTTCAGCAAACTCTCTCCTGTCTCGTGCAGCCTCATTTCCTGGGCTGTGGATCAGCAGGGAGCAGCTGATTGCTGGAGCCCTCTTGGCACATCTCAGAGGTCTGCCATGCATAATTTTCATTTTTTTGAGTTTTGTCTCTTTTTTTTTGTTCTTTTTGCTGTTCCCATTCCTGTTCACATGTTTGATCACAGCAGGACTTGTGGAAGGGCAGGATGTAACATCCCAAATGCTGAGCCAGACCCCAGTCTCCCTGCTGAACCACNAACTGCTCCTGGATGTTATTTTAAGCTCAGTACATTCCCTGCTCTCTTGCCAGTCTGATCCTTCTGCCTGCTGGGACATTGTTTTAATGGAGCACTGGGCATTCCACAGGTGCTAAGGACCTTATCCTTGTTGTTCCTGGCATATAAAAGCAGAATCACTCTTCTCATTTTATAGGCAGAGAACATTTTCCTGCCAGTCTGCTTTCCTGNAGCGGAACAACTTCCCACTAAAGCTGTGCTTTTGGAGCAATGGCTGGGAAAGGGCTGAGTGTTCCCTCTTGGGGACACACCTGGTGGGGAGCAAAAAAAAAAAGCTGCTTGCAAATCCCTTCCCCATGTAAGAGAAGGGAGTGATGAATGTTTATCTGTGCTGAGATGATGGAAGGTGCTCCTGTCAGGGTTATGGCACTGCTGCTCCCAGACCTAAGGCCATGGCAGCAATAACAGGCAGGGTATCGCTCTCCGTGGCTTTATGGTCCTTTTCATCACCAGAAAGGTGCTTGGTTCAGTTGGAAGTTGATTAAACTTGCAGGGAAGGATGGTGATTTATGCCTGACCAGTCCTCCCAACCACTTTGTAGCCACAGTGTGAATTAAGGCTGATTAAAATCGAGGGAAGGTTCCCTTCTGCCTCACGCTGGGTTTTTGGANTGGGATGTCAGGAGCATCCATCCCTGCCTGTGCTCCACCAGGTCCTTGGCTGCCAGCACTGATGGGAGAGGAGGGCATGGGCCAAAACACAAGAGCAGGGCACTTATTATTCCAAATGAAAAGCTGCTCTTCTCATTAAAGCTGAAAATTATGGTCTGCAGATAACTCTGGTGGTGGTTCATGGAATCAATAAACCCCCAGTTTGTTTTGAAAGCCAAGTTGCCGAAATGCCAAAATACATATTTTGCAAATTGCTTAATTTCCATTTGAAAAGATCAAACCTTATTTCTTCTGAAAGCTGAGAGGTGGGGTGGGGGAGGTGACACACACACAGCAATTTCAATCTTCTTTTTCCTGAAAGACCGTTATTTGATGGAAACTGAGAGTAGTGGAGAAACTGCTTCCTTTTGTTTTATTTTGCTTTTTAAACAACCACCCTGCAGAGAAGCTGATGGTCTGAGTTATTAGAGAGTCTGGGTTAAATCCAAAGCAGCCATAGCTAATTTTTGGAAGCAACACTTCTGGCTGTCAGGGCATCTTCTCTTGACAGCCTCTGCCTTTTGGAGGTGTGATGGTCAAGGAGGTGGATGCTCCTTGCTTCCTAAAACCCGTGTTCACACTGGGGGTAGGATATAAAAGCTCCTGTCAGGGATCCAGGAGCATTGTGGAATCAGGGCTGCAGGGGAGCTGCAGGGTGGATGAGCACTCNAATCTGAGCCTGGAGATTTCTGAGGAGTTTTGTGCCAAGCTGAGCACACAAAACACAAACTGGGCTCTTGCCATGTAGGGCTTGTCTCAGCCCAGCTGTGGGATCCTGGAGCTGAGCATCCTTCAGCTCCTCACACATGTCCAGAACATTCACATCAATTGGCTGCTGGCTGCTCAGGAGGGGAGAAGCAATGCAGGGGGCAGAGGAACAGCTGGAAGGATAATTTACCTGCGAGGTGCCCGTGGCACACACAGCCCTGCCCTGTGCCTCCACACCCGGGGACTTCTCCTTCTTTCCCATAACCACTTGAAAAATAAAGATGTATGATGCCTACTTGAGCAGAATAGATTGTTTTCGATTGCTATTCATCTATTATTTTAGAAAGTAAAATGAATAAAACTTATGCAGGTCACAGACATTAAAGAGCATTTTTATATCAGTTTGGGAGCGCTTGTCAGCTTTGATTTATTAAGTAACGTTCCCCGACTGGCTACTGGTGTGTGTTGTCAGTCTCTTGATAATGGATAGACCTCACAGCTGAATGCTCTGTGATTAGACTTCTCAACTATATATTTTTAAATAAAGGCATTGCTTTTTTGGGTTTTGCTCATTTCCCTCTCTCAGGCAATTTCATTCATCTTCCCTCGCCCTCCCTCTCTCCGCTGTAAATTTGTTGTTGTTGGAAGCTGTGAGGATTCCAAATGGGACACATCTTAGAAGGTTTGGGGTTTTTTTTTTTTTTTGTTCCCCCCCCATCCCAAGCTTGCTTCCAACTTAGCTTGATGGATTAAATGTCATGGGGGGACAGAAGTGGGTAAGAGAAGCTGCAGAACACCTTCCCAGTGTGAACACAGCACGGGCTGCTCTCTCACTACGGCTGCCTCAGCATTTTTACTGTCACACTGCTCTTCCATGGGGCTGAGGGGGTGGAAACACCAGGGCTGCGTGGAGAGGTGGGTGTGGGAGCCCTCAACCTCTCTGAAGGGAGCAGGGGCTGAGCAAACCCAGCCCTGGTCCCTCCTCCACGAGGCTGNAGGGAGCTCATTGGAGTGTGAAGCTTTTGCTGGGCTGATGATGTTGGAATCCTTAAAATTAGAGGGTTTTGGGAAAGCTGCAAAAAGCAGGTCTCAGAAACAGCAGAGCTGCAGTTAGGGCTAAGGGATAGCCATAAGATTTGTCAACAGAAAAGTTACATGAGATGTAGAAAGCAAGGACAAATAAAACAATGGTCTGTGTGTCGCTGTAAGGACAGGAAGTGGTGAAAGAATACAGCAACACACGTTACCTCTTNAAGCAGCAAGAAGAGATGATTTATTGAAAAGCCATGGCATATATGTGGGATAGATAGTGAAAAATAAAGTAGAAAAGACTCATTGGTCAAAGAAGGCAACACCTCTTTGAAAACATGCTTTGTGCAAAATANCACGAGACACTCACATGCTNGCTGGTCAACACCAGGTGTTTATCTGTGTTGTTCTTTCTTCCTTCCTTCCCTTGTTTTGTCTCTGAGAAAGATCCNCAGCCTGGGAAAAGTCTGAGCTGAAGCCCGGGAGAAAAACAGATTGGCTTTTTCCATGAGCCTTCAGCAGTGCCCACAGTCTGTGTATTAAAGCTTGACTAGAATAACTCCCTAAGCTGCAGAAAAGATTCTAGGAGGTTCTAAGCTTCATAATGGAGCTCTGTACATTGTATTTTAAAACTTACAAACAGGTATTGTATTCAAAATAAGCAAGCATTNTNTTAACCAAANNNAGTGTANTTANAGTAGTTGAANAAAACTACTGTCAATATACTTTTACTTTTTTGTAATTAGTCAAAAAACTTTTAAAGTGCGTTGTAGCACCAGGTTCTGTGGCTGCTGCTGAGGATGTGAGCTGCTGGCATCTCCCCATTGTCCCAGCCATGTACTAAGACTAAAAATAAACAGCTCAAACGATGTTCCACAACAGTCCTGTTCATAATTCTNCCCCTAAATCCGTGGCTGGCAGATGAGGAGCGCTCAGGGCAGTTCAGAGGCGCTCTTGTGTCNCCTCTCTCCACAGCAGTTGTTTTCCCTCTGGAGGATGGCCCCGTGCTGCCTGGCAGAGCTCAAATCCCACTGCTGGAGCCTCTCCAGGGGTGGCCTGGAAGGGCAGGGATTTGCAGGGCTGGCTCTGAGCTGCTGTCACCAGGCACGTGCTGGGATCTTCTCCTGGGAACAGCAGCAAATGGAACTGAAGATGAGTATCCTGGGCTAAAATCCTCGGCTAGAACTGTAATTATGTTTTCATAAAGAGCTGAGCTGGAGCGAGGATGAGATTGTTTCCCCAGGGGCTGCAGGAGCACTGGGACTGACTCATTAGTGTGGAATTGCAACAGTGCAGGTGGGAGGCCACCAAGTGCCTTTGTAAATGAGTCTTGCAGATGCTTCAGGAAGGGCAAAACTCAACAAGTTCCCCAGGATGCTGGGATGAGGCAGTGACCTCTGCTTTTGTTGTCCCAGGCTTTGGTCTCAGACCAAAACTGATCTGTCTGACTTGGGAAAATGCAGAATGCACTGATAAGGAAAAAAATGCTGCACTGATTTCNTAAGTCTTTTTACTCTTGTATGACTCCAAAAATTGCTTTTGATTTAAAGGTTAAGATCTGACAAGCCAACAGACCTTAAAGATCTTTTCTTTCCCCTCCTCTTTTCCTCCCTGACTCCTTCAGAACTTGAAAGATGAGAAAATCTGTGTAGGACCATCTGTNTGGGGAGGGGGGCACAGCAATTCCTTTGGGAAGTGCTTCCTGCTGCCCCTCCACTGCTGGCTGGGGACACCTTGGGCACACAAGGACTTGGTTTCCCCAGGCTGCATCAGCCTCTGGTCCCTCTCACACAAGATCCAGGGAGGTGAGGAAGAGGAGTGCCAGGAAAGGACAGAGCAGGATTTGGAGCCATGATGTGTCCATGGTGATTTGGTGTGATGGGATGCAGGAGGGGAGCCAGGGTGTGCTNCCAGCAATGTCTCTGCAGTTCATTCAGTGTCTCCTGAAATGGCCTTGGTGGCCTTGCATGTTCCAGTGGCACTGCCATTTTCTCCTAATAACAGACATGTTCATTATGAAGCCAGATTGTTCACTCACACCTTGAAATGATGAGGGTACTGCTCACTTAACAAATCCAACCTCAGTGTGCTCTGAAGAGGCTCATTAGGGGCATTTTTGGATTGTCTCTACTGACTGTTGTTTCTTAAGCTGTCCTGGTGACAGGCAGGGAAAGCCATGGACAAATAAGTGTCATGGAGCAAGTAAGTGNCCGAGGCTGGAGGGTCCCTGCTCTTGGGGAGGTGGATTTGCCATCAGGGAGAGGAACTGGCTGCCAGGTGAGAAGGGAAAGGTCTCCACTGAGATGGGGCAGCAGACTGGGGCCAAACTCCCTCGGGGTCAGTGGAGTTGGTGGGGAAGCACCCAGGGAATTCCCAGCCTTGGCTCTGGGGGAAGGAGCACTTGTGGCTCTTGGCATCAGCAGCTGTGGCTCCNTGAGGAGCTCCCTGCTCAGCAGTGCTGTGTTTTAGGTGGGAGCAGGACTGAAATCACAGAGTATTTCCCATGGCCTGAGGGCTAACAGCTTCTGCCCCTCATTGAGTGCAGGAAAACCTCCATGTCCTACAGCAGAANCCACCTAACCACATCCTTTATTCCTCTATTTTTTTTCTTTTTCTTCCTCCAAAACAAAATTCTACACTTTCTCCAATTTACCAGGTAAAAACCTGAGAATGTGTTTAACACCCTTCTCCAGCTCCCCTGTGCCAGTGGTGGTTCTCCCACCACTGAGAGTTCTCTGGTTCTCTGAGTGAGGTTCTCTGAGCATCCTCTGCGCGCCCTTCTCCGTCCTCGGNGCCCTGTGGGGAATTCATGGATTATCAGCAGCAGTTAGAGCTTCCAGGTTAGGGGCAGTGAGGGAACATGGACGTGCCAGTGGATGTAACCAAAGGGAAGCTGCTGCCTGGCCCCCCAGCCCTCCCAGCTCCAGCTCCTGCTGGAGCAGCAGATGGGCCGTAATCGGGACCGCCGCAGGGTTATTATTGAGAGACATCTAGTTCTGGATGAGAGAAGATTATCCAGGGTTTATTTCCAGCTGATAACACTCTGCCCTTCCATAGCACCTTTTATCTGAGGATCTCGCAGCTCTTGGCTCAGTTAATTAAGGCTCTGGCTGCCCCNGGAGCCGCGGTGGGACCTGGAGCTGCAGTGAGGAGGGCTGGGCTCAGATAAGGCACAATCCCCTGCCTCTCTCTGCCTGCTCTCATTTGCATGTTTATCTCCCCTGTGCAGTGCAGAACAGNGAACCCAGAGGTTGCACCGCCTGCCCAAAGTTCTCCTAAGGTGGACTGAAAACTTGTGGATCCCCTTTTCCAGCCCCAGGAGGAGCTGGATGCAGAGATGTGTCAGACTTTGTCCTCCAAGTCTCCCTTTTCTCCTTTCCCAGCGCTGCTTTTCCGTGGGTTCCAGGCCTTGGCTCTGCTCGAGTTTCCTTCCTTCCCAACCTCCAAGTCTCCCTTTGCTCGAAAATAACAACAAAACCCCTCTCAGCCCTCCAAAAAAGAGCTTTTGCTGCCTCTCCCCACAGGGCCAGATTCCTCAATAGTGATTTCTCTGGAGAATAGCTGGGCCCGAGGTTTCCTTCCCCTCCTCTTTTCTTTTCTTTACTTTCCCCTAACTAAAAATCAGGAAGCTCTAAAATCCTCTTTGAAGTAACACTGTATGAAGAGGATTTATCCTTGTCCACTTAAATATTCATGACAGCTCGCATTTCTGTTCAAAAAGACACTTGTTTATTTAGATAAGATTTAATTTATTCATAATTTACCTAAATTTGCAGGAGCGTGCATGTACATTTTAGCTTATAAGTAGCATAATACATAAAACATTATTGAGGCATGCAAATTACACAAATACAGCATTGGAAACTGCCTGCTTGTTTTAGGTAGATAACTAATTTCTTACCCTGAGTAGAGACACAAACACAATTGCCTGGGCTTGTTGCCTGGGATTTGGCTACTCTGAATTATGCTTCCCTTAATGCAAGAGGCACAGCTTTAGAGCAGGGCCGTGGCAAAGCCCACTTTTCTTGGACTGTGAACTGTAGTAATGCCAAAGCCCTTTGCTGGGATTTTTTTTTTTTTCCAGTCCTCTCTCCAGGGAGTCAATTTGGGTTTGTGTCAAATTCCTCTTTGTTTCCTTGGGATGAATTTCTAGCAGGGTGTTGTCTCACCAGTGCCTGGGGGGTGATGGAGGGAGCAGAAATCCCTGTTCCACACCATCCTCTGGCACTGTGGGATCTGCCTTTCCTGTGATGGACCTCACTGGAGTCAATTCTTGACCCTGATCAATCCCTGCACCCCTCAGGGNGATCTGGCCACTTGTTGCTTTCCTTAGGGCAAAGCAACAAATGGCCCAAAAGTTCCTCACAGCCCCCAAATATCCCATTTCCTACTTGCTTCCAGTGAATAATTGCACAAATTAGCAACCACACAATGTGCTAGGCTGGGGAAAGCAGGCTGGGCTTCCTCCCAGATCTCCAATCCCCTGTGCCACAGGACAGCAGCACAAGGGCTGGGGCTGGAGGTGCAGCAGGGATTTTTGGGCTCTGGGTTTGGCAGCTGGGCAGCAGGCACTGACTTAGCAGCAGTTCCAGCCAGGAATGAGATGTTTTCAGCTGTATATATGGAATGTAGGGTTNGTGCCTGTGAAGCCTGTAGGAGATCTGTTAAGGATGTGAATATCAGGCAGGTCCTGCTGGGTAGGGCTGTGTTAGCCACAACCTCTCATTAAGGCTCTGTGACACCTCCCACCACACTCTGCTTTCCCTTGCCTCTCTCTGTGCCAGGCTGCCACCGTTTGGGCTGGAATTCCCAGGGCCAGCTGTCCTCCCAGGGCTCCCAGGCTTTNTTTGTGTGTTCTGCAGGGGTGGACGAGGAGGGATGGGGACAGCAGGGCTGGCTGGTGCTTTTGCTTTTCCTAGCTGAAATCAGAGCCAGCATTTTCCATCACTTCCAAGGCTGAGTTTAATGGGGAAAATACATTTTCCCTGGGTTTGCCTGCTGCAAAAATCCTAATGAGTATCTCCAGAGCCTGAGCACTTCAGGACAAGAACCAGTGGTTTTGGTGGGTNGTGAAAATGCCTTATTGTAATATTGGAAAAGATTTTTTTCTTGGGAAAAAAAACCCTTTTCCTGGAATTGTGAACAGCCTTGTGCAGGTGGATAGGGAGGGTAGAATCCCCCCAGGGAGCAGTTTGTGCCCTGTGTCATTTGCCCTCACAGCCTCAAGGCTGCCAGGTAAAGCAGAGCAAGCCCAGCCTTATTTCCATGGTCCTGNTGGGTCATGCAGTGAGGAGAAGGTGGCTCTGCTGCATTTGCTTTATAAGAGAATTTAATTACTGAGGCTTAATTACACAGTCACAGCATATTTGGATTTCCAGCAGGTCATGCCCTCACTGGGTGGACAGAACTCACCAGAGGAGCTGAGGTGGCTGTGGTGAGCTCCAGGAAAAAATCCTGTCTCAGGGTAATGGGAAGCAAAATGGGGAAATAATGCTGGTATTAAATTATTTAATGAAATGGGTGTTAAACACTTTCTGATGAAAGGAGCTCTGCCTGTTGTGTGGGCTGGAGATCCTGGGATGAAGTGGTGCAATGCACAAGGCTTCAGTGGCCTTAACCTGGCAGTGCTTAATTTAGTCAGAGATGGTGTTATGTGACCATGATCTTCCCATTGCTGCATGCCTGTCTGCAGAGAGATTCACAGGAGGATCAGAGGTGTTTTTATATAGTCACAATCTCCATTTTGTCCTTTTTTGCCTGGCCTTGGCTGGAATTCCTGCACAGGCTGTGCTTTGAAGTGAGAATTTGATGATGGAGTGGGCAGGCTCCAAATTCTGACTTTGCTGGGACCGACTGGAGCTGTAGAAATGCAGCAGAACTCTGCACCTGGTGCTGGGCTGGTGGNAATCAGGAATCCCAGAATGGACTGGGTGGGAAGGGACCTTAAATCCCATCCAGTGCCACCCCTGCCATGGGCAGGGACACCTCCCACTGTCCTGGGGTGCTCCAAGCCCTGTCCAGCCTGGCCTGGGACACTCNCAGGGATCCAGGGGCAGCCACAGCTGCTCTGGGCACCCTGTGCCAGGGCATCATCANCCCCACATGGAGAAATTCCTTCCCAATATTTAAATCTCTCCTCTTCCAGTTAATTTCAGCTGATAGTAATTTTAGTTTTATTAATGCCATACAGGTGGAGAAAAACACTCCTCAGAAAACTGCCTGAGAAGATGTTGACCTTCCCCAGGATTTTGGAGGGAGTTTGTGTTTAGGAGTGGGATGTGTGAAGTGTTTCTGAGATTTCAAACTTCAGATTTCGGATAATNTCACTAAAATAGCTGGTAATTGTGTGAGTTTGATCACCTTGATGCCTGCCCTGTGCAGAAGGGGGAGGTGCAGTGTTTGGCTATTCCTGAACACACATTAATTAAGGAAGAGATGAATATTTAGTGACCAGCACCGAGCAGGGTGTATCGGAAAAGAACACGGCATCGATTGGAACAAAAATAAATAAATAANAGAAATGTCCCCCCCAACACCACCTGTGGATGTGTTAGGGAGAAAATATTGAACTGGGCTCTCCTGGCTCCCATGCAATTGATGCAATTTATTTTCAATTTGTCAAACGTGGCATTGGAGCAGCAATTGGTTTTGGTGATTTATTAGGAATTTTCTAACCAGGGCACTCTGTCATTGGAGTTACTTCACTTATGTTCAAGTAGATTTTTGTCTTTCTGCAAGCTCAAGCTGTGAAGCCAAGGAGGTGAGTTCTTCTATATTCTCCCCCCCACTTTTTTTTTTTTTTTTTTTAAAAACCAAAAGGGAAAACTGAAAGAAACTCAGCCAAAAAGGGAAATGGGGAAAAAGTAGCAGAATTGACATATTTTAAACATCATGACAGGATGGGCTGTTTAAATTGCCTCTGTGAATTGATTTAAAAGCTGTTGGAAGGCATCTCTATTTCATTAACTGTCTTTCTCCTTCATTTCAGTCACTGGAGTCATTGCCTCTTATTACCTTCCAGGTTCGTGATATCCATCCCCATGGTTATTTTAGTTATTACTATCTGTACACAGAAAATGTAAGAGGCAATTTTGGGACAGAAGCAGCTTGGGAGGGATGTGGGGATAGTAAAATAAATAATTTGATTTCTGTGTGACACCCATGGTTCAAAGCCATCAGGATTACAGGAGTGTTTGTGTTTGGTCAGAGCCTGGGGGAGAGCGTGGGGGTTTGTGGTATCAAATCTGGTTATCAAGTGTTTTCCCACATTGAATAACCAATAATGAGCCCACAGCAGATTTTCTCCTGGAATTAGGTGCTGCAGTTTGCTCATGGTGTTTTTCAGCCCTTCTGACAGTGGTGGGATCAGGAGTTTGGTGAGTTTGAAGTGTGTTTTCCTTTTCCTTCCCCTCCGAGGTGGAGCCTGGGGAGCAGGAGAACCCTTTCCTTATCCTTGGGGACACTGATGATCCTGTCCCTCAGGGAACATCATTTGCCCTTATTTACCCCTGGAAAGGTGCTCCTGGTACCTGCAGAGGCTGCTGGATGTTACCAAGGCCTGTGGGGGGAAGAACAGAGGAAATCTTTGGGGATGTCCTTCCCAAAGCTTTTCTTTTCAGACCTAAACAACACAGCTCCAGATTATTTTCACATTTTCCAAAACGCTGGAGCTTCCAGTCTGTTTTCCCAGAGCTCTGTGGAGTCATTAGCTGTTTACAGCACTTAAAAGAAAAATGTGGTGCTTCGGAGACTTCGCTTCTGTTTGCTGTCTTTACCACCAACTAATTGCTTGGATAACGAGCAAATATTTTTCCTCTGTTCCTCAATTTCCAAGCTTTTTGACTTGCAAGCAGGAAGAGCAGGAGCTGCTGGTGGCTGGCAGGCAGTGAGGGGAAGGGGCTGTGGGGAGGGATGGGGTTGCAGGGCCAGGATCCTGCTGTCCCCAGGTTTGTGCTGTGCTTTTCCANGCACAGCTCTGCTCTGACCCATCCTGCAGAGCAGCTGGGGAGGGGAAGGGGCAGCTCTGCAGGGCAGGGTGAGCAACAGCTCCTGCTTGGTGGGAACAAAGCAGGCAGGAGCCTTGATGGAGGACAGGAATGATGCTGTGGCGAGGAGAGACAGCTCCTGGCTGCAGGAACCAGCATTGCCTTCATTTAAAGGCAGCGTTTGTGGCTTGAAATGGAATTCTCTGGCCTGGCTGGGTTTGATTCAGCCCTGAACAAGAGCTGCTGGAGGAGGCTGTGGCCCTGGCTCACAGTGAGGTTCTGCAGAGATGAG
>OAMK01000091.1:523826-549674 GCA_900205225.1 Saxicola maurus maurus
ACCTGGGAGTGGAGATGGGCAGGACAAGCTCACCTGGGGCTCAGGTGAGACCTGGAAAGGGAGATGGGCAGGACAAGCTCACCTGGGGCTCAGGTGAGACCTGGGAATGGAGATGGGCAGGACAAGCTCACCTGGGGCTCAGGTGAGACCTGGAAAGGGAGATGGGCAGGACAAGCTCACCTGGGCTCAGGTGAGACCTGTGGCAGGTGGGAAGGCAGGGCAGGTCTCTCTTGCCCACCACCTCCCCTTTTCATCACCAGGGCCTCCCTCAGCCCTGGGAGCTCTCTGGAGCTGCAGTGGGGTGGGGGAAGCTCTTTGCAGCCCCTGTGTTTCCTCCTCCTCCTCCTGGTNCTGAAATTCCTCACAAAACCACAGCTTGTGACCCCGTCCTGCTGAATTTTCATGAGGTGCTTGGCAAGCTGCTGTTCTTCAGCCAGTGCACCTACACGGAATAAAATCCAAGAGACCTTAAACCTTGCTCTTAATTTTTCACTCCCTGCTAAAATTGCTGCATAAGGATATTTGAAGAAGTCATTGCCCCCTGCGGATATTATCACTTAATCTTTTTTCCTTCTTAATAAAAGCCTGGCACGAAAGTCACTGGCTGAAAACAGCCTGTCCTGTGCTGCCAGTGCCTTATTTTTTAAGATCATAGCTCATAACCACAGGGAGAGGTCTCTGCGGAGGGAGAGAGGAGGAACTTTCTGTTTATAGCCATTTACCTTCAACTTTAATGTATTTAAGAAAGAAAATTGCCACTTAGGCTTGCAAAGCAAATTGGCTTGTGCTCAGTAATGGCTTTCTAGTGTCTGTCTAGGAAAGGTCATGCTGGAGACTTTGCACTGCAGAACTCGGTGCTGGTGGCCAGGGGGACACGGTGAGGCCCCAGGNTGGCATTTTCTCCAGCCAGGAATCCCTCAGCACCACCCCTCTGACCTTTCCCAGTGTCTCCATCCTGGCTGGGGTGCAGAGCTGTCCTTGGTGTCTCCTGGTGGAACCCCCCAGAGGGGCTCTGTGTCCCCCCTGCCTCCACCTCCCCACTTTGCAGAGGCATCAGCCCACTGCAGAAAGGGCCCATGTTCCACATTCTTGCTATTAGCCATCGCCCTGGCAACAAAAACAGATGTTGTGTTTGCAGCAGCACCGTTTCACAGGTCCCCGAGGAGCTTCACCCTCGAGTGCATTTAGCTGATAGCGAAACCAAAGCGAAGGGAAAACAAGCAGGCTGGAAAAGAGGCTCTGGCCTTTCTCCTGAGTGCACATTACCAGGTGTGGGAATGCAGCTGACTGGGTGTAAATCTCCCCCTCTTACCCNTCCCCACAAGTGTAAAACAGGCAGCAGCACCAGCTCCTCACGGCCACTGCTGTGGCAAGGCTGGCACAGCAATTACCTTAATAACTTCAATAGCAACAGCAGTAATGGGAAATGCAGCTCTGTGTGTGTCTGAGGTACTCTCACCTTTATCAGGGAGCAGCCTGGGGCAGCAGCAGGAGACAGGAGAGAGGTTTTCTTATCCCTGTGTGAAGCAAAACCATCTCAGGTAATTGTGGTTTGGACTGTCCAGAAATCCCTGCTGGGTGCCAAGTGCTGAACACCTTGGAGAAGAGGCTAAAACCTCCCTGTGGGCTGGAAGGCAAGGACAGGAGGGTGATGAGGGTGCTCAGACCCAGACTCTGACAGAAATAGTCCTGGGAACAGGGACCAAGTCACGAGGGCAGGGGCAGGAGCTCGGATTTAACTGGAGCTCCTGTGTCAGCACATTAATTGGACAGAAGCTTCCAGTGGTCCAGCAGTGCAACCTTGCCTCAGGAGACAGCAGCCTGCCCCTAGATCACCTCCTCTGAAAGCTGCTTTGCATCCCCCCAGCCCTTCCCTGAGTTCTCCTCTCATCCTGCACCATCTATTTGAACCTCATAAAGCAAAAACTGGCATTATCTCAAATTTCCATAATTTTCCTTGCAGCAATGCCCTGATTCCATCTGTCCATCTCAGCCCAAATGAAAGCCAGGGTACATTTCCTGCAGTGTGCACTGGCAAACTGTGGGATGGCCCCTTCCCTCTTCCATCAATCCATCATCCACAGCTCCATAAAATGATCTCCCTGGTCTTTGGAGCCCGTGGCATCATTAAACTTGAGCATGAGCAGACCCTGTGCAGCTGAATTTGGGCTGGAAAGGGGAGATTAATGAATGATCCTTGAAAAACACTGAGGAAATGTCCTTGTCATCAGCCAGAGGAAGGAGTGTCACAGCAGGGGCTGCTCATGGATCCTGCTAAAGGGATGCCTGGGGCTCATTACAGTGGGAGTGAAACTGGAAGGTCAGAGTGTCATGGGGGTGTTTTGGTCTTAAGGGAGAAAAGAAGGAATAGAATGTGTTGGAATTGTCTTTTGTCTCTAGAGATTCCAGNCACGGCAGGCTCAGAGGGCAAACTTCTCATAGGAGGCATTTCCTGATCCTGCTGCACAGAGGAATCTTAATGGAGGTGATGTTTGCTCCCCCTGGCACATCTCCCTGTCTGTGGCAGAGATTTCAAACGCACATCCTGATGAAAGTTTTCCATTTGTTGCAGTTAAACTTTCCTGGGTGCTGTCTCCTGCCCTGTGCTGGGGTTTTTTGGAAGAAGAGCATTGCCTTCCCCATTCCCAGGGCACAGGAATAAGGAACTTATCCTGAGCAGGTGTCCTGGTTTGAAGGACAGGTGTCTGCCAATAAAGGCAGGAGCTTCTCTTCTCTCCCTCCAAATTATTATAATNTTGAAATTAAGGNGCTCTCAGGCAAAGATATGGGAATTAGGAATAACAGTTCTTTACCAGGAAAATTCAAATAGCAATGCAGTATTACACAGAACAATCCCAACCCTGCCAGAGTCAGAATCCAAGCTGACACCCGTCAGTCAGTCAGGGTGTTGGCACAGTCCCATTCAATGGTGGCTGCATCCTCCTGCAGTGGCAGATGTGGTTCAGCTGGAGCAGTGCTCCTGGAGAAGGTGCAGTTTCCTCTGAAGGTCCAGGGATGATGTGCAAAGGTCTGGTTTTCCTCTGGAATCCAGTGGAAAGAAGGTGCCTTGGTGTCCAAAATCTCAGTTTTTATCTGGGTAGGAAAGGNTTGGCTCCTCCCCTGGCTGGAGCATCTCCCAGTGGGATGATGGAATTTTATCAGNCATGCNCTGGGACTCANTGGCCATGAACAGGAGATATCTCCTGGAGGGAGGATGGGCTGTGGGAAGATAAAGATGATTGCCCAGCTGGTTTAAAGATGGCCCATTAGCAGATAATGTGTGCCAGGAGATCAGGGTCACTGGGACAGAATTCACATTTCTGGTCACATCCTGTATTACAACCCAAGACAGGGGGAAAAAAATTTATATTTTTTGTTTTATATTCTCCACCTCCAGAGAGAAGGGGCATTTCCCTTTACCCAGCTCCCTTTTACGTTTTGCTTTCTTGTTGCTGTTATTTTAGGTTTTCTCAAATTCCTTTTCCCCTTGAACAGTGAAGTCTCATCATCCCTTGTCAAGTTTAGTTGAGATTCACCACGAATTTCAAAAGTACTTACAAGACACTTGATTGATGGACCAACAAGGCTGTCAAAACAGCTTAAGGAAATGATGTTGAAACTAAAGATAATAATTAATGAAACGGATAAGGAGAGAGGCTGGAAGGTTTTCCAGCTGCTAGATCCAGTGGGGATCATAAAGGATCCAGCACCTGCAGCAGAGCCTGTAGAAAATGAGCTGAGAGGTCTTCTGCTGAGAACTGAGGCAGACAAAGTCTGACATTGTTTTCATCATCTGCCAAATACATTTTTTAGGGAAAAAAGGCAGAATATTCCCCTAGAAGACACTTTGATTGATGTACCTGGAGAGCTGTTATGCCTTGGTTTCCTCTGCAAATGGGTCTTGGCTGCTGGCACCTCTTGTCTGTGATGCAGATGCTGTCAGAGCTCTTAGGAAGGTAAGGCAGAGGCTGAGGGAGTCCCAAATCCCCCAGGGACTCGTGGAGTAGTGTGGGAGACTGACAGGTACAATCCTGAGGATGGTTAGAAGCAGAGGTGGTTGGATGTCAGGTCCTTTTTCNGCCAGTTGATTATCTTCTGATCAGGGATGAAGGGCTCTGAGATGGCCCAGGGCAGTACAGGCTGCACAGCCCCTGCAGCCCATGGATCTGAGGTTTGGGGGACCCTGGGGGGCTGCAGAGGGTCTGAGCAGAGCCTGAGCATCCCCTGCTCCTGTGGGAGGGCAGCAAAGGGCTGGGGCTGCCTTGGACAGCTTAACAAAAACCAGAATATTCTCTCTGCACCTGAAAAGATGTGGAGCTGCTGGAGTGAGGCCAGAGCAGCCCACAGAGCTGCTGCAAGGGCTGGAGCCCCTCTGCTCTGGAGCCAGGCTGGGACAGCTGGGGGAGGAGAGGAGAAGGGTCCAGGGAGAGCTCAGAGATCCTTGCAGAGCCTAAAGGGGCTCCAGGAGAGCTGGAGAGGGACTGGGGACAAGGGATGGAGGGACAGGACACAGGGAGTGGCTCACACTGCCAGAGGGCAGAGATGGATGGATGGATATTGGGAAGGAATTGTTCTCTGGGTGCCCAGAGCAGCTGTGGCTGCCCCTGGATCCCTGGCAGTGCCAGGTTGGATGGGGCTTGGAGCAGCCTGGGACAGTGGAAAGTGTCCCTGAGGTGACCAAGATGGTCTTTTAGGTTCCCTTCCCACCCCAGCCATTCTGGGATTCTGTGGTTTGTGCAAGGGCTGGGAAGTGAGGACTNTTGTGAGCAAGGACAGAGGTGGAGCAGCAGAGCTCAGGTGGAGGTGTGGGAGTGATTTGGGCTGGCTGGGCATGGCCCAGGAAGATGCCAGAAGCAGGACAGAAGCCTTATGAGGAACGTTTGAAGGAGCTGGGGTTGTTTAGCCTGGAAAAGAGGAGGCTTAGAGGTTCCCTTACTGCTCTCTACAACTTCCTGAAGGGAGGCTGCAGACAGGTGGGGTCAGTCTGTNCCACCAGGCAGATCTGACAGAACCAGAGGACACNGCCTCAGCTACGTCAGGGAAGGTGCAGGTTGGATGTTAGGAAGAAATTTTTCACCAAAAGAATAATAAAGNACTGGAATGCTCTTCCCAGAGAGGTGGTGGAATCATCATCTCTGGAAGTGTTCAAGAAAAGGCTGGACATGGCACTTAGTGCCNTGTTATAGTCTGGACTCTGAGTCGAGGTGTTAGGACATAGGTTGGACTCGATGATCTTGGAGGTCTCTTCCAACCTCAGNATTCTGTGATTCTGTGATTCTGTGACACTGCTGGTTTGGGGCACATGTGGGGGTGTTTTGGCTTTGCTTTTCCCTGAAACACTGCTGAGTCCTTTTGGTTTCTGGGAGGCCAGATGGGAATCCCAAACCCTTGGCCAAGTTTTGCAGGAGGAGCCTCCAGCCCTGGCCATGCTGCACAGCCTGGCTCTGCCTGATGAGTGTGACAGGGCCTTTACACTCCACACCTGTGTTTATAAATATGGAGGAATTGTCTCAAGCTGGTCAAAACACAATTATTTCATTTTCTTCCTCGTTCAGTAATGTTGTTGTTTAGGAATAAATTGCCNCTGCTGATTTACAGGATCAACAAGGACAGCATGAAATGGGCTCAGTGAAGTGATTTTGAATTTCCACTACAATTACTCTTCCCTTCAACCATATGATTCCCTTTTGCTCACATGCACCAGCCAGGGCCAGGTTTGTTTTCTCTCTGCTGCCCTGGGAGCTCTGCCTGCCCTGGCTGTGCAGCAGCCCCGGGCTGAGCCTGCACAAACAAACCTGAAGTGCTAAATTGCATTTTGTTCCAGGAGAAGGGGCATCCCAAAATCCCCCTGCACTGGCACCAGGGGACGGTGATTCTCTGGCTTCAGCAGTGAAGTCAAGAGTAAAGACCCTGGATTTGTTATGCTGGTGTTGTGTGTATCTCCTGAGCAAATTCCTCCTCTTTTTATCCCTCAATTTCTCTCCCAGCACGCCCTGGGTGAGATCTTGTGAGTGCACACTGAGCTCCTCACAAAGCCCACGTGCTTCTCCTGGTGATCCAAGGCTCTGCAAGCTCACACAGATGGTGACACTCCACCATTAAAACTCTCTGTGGCCCAAAGGGCCCCCGGGAAGGGGCTGCAGATTTGGAACAAATTCATCTCCCAGGGCCCTGTGTGGCCTTCTGCAGCTCNTTCATTGTGCTCAGAAATGGACTAAAAATTCCATGTTCAGGTTGGCAGGTGAGGAATCCTCTCATGGGTCTGTGCATCACTTGGAGTAAAGGGAGAATTTAAGTGAGCAGAGAAATAATTGGTAGGAATTCAGCTTTCCCTGCTGTTTATTGGATTGGTTTGGTGTTGGAGAGGAGAGTGAGCATTGCCTTTAAGCTCTGTTTGTTCCTTTGCATCTCTTACCCCCCTGAAGTCTTTCATTCCTCTTTACCAATGCCTGCAGGAGCTCTGTAGAATCCCAGANTGGTTTGGGTTGGAAGGAAATTTAAAACTCATCCAATCTCAACCCCTTCCACTAGACCAGGCTGCTCCAAGCCCTGTCCAAGCTGGCCCTGAAGCCCAGAGCTGCTCTCCTGACCCTCCCATGACACAGGGATGTTTGGATGGCATTGCTAATTCAGGACTAGTGTCCCCTCTTGCATTGTTTAAGGGAAGGTGTGTGCTGGGGACCTGAAGTTATTAACAAACCCTGNGCTCTGGTAGCAGCATGAACACAAACCCACGCCAGCAATGCTGAGCTCTAAATAGTCTAATAAATGTGAACATCTTGGGTAATGTGATTTATTATTGACAGCATGAATAGGAAAATAATAAAACAATGTAATGATTCTGCAAGAAAAGTGAGGGGGTTTTATTATTATTCATACTTGGAAGGGTGTTTACAAGGCAGGAATGAGGTCAGACTTTTAAAGAGAGCCAGATCTCAACCTCGTGCATGTGAGGAGGTGTAATCCCCTTCCCACAAGTTCATTTGGGTGGGGAATTGGGCTCCCCAGTTTCATTAGCACTAATAGAGCCTGCCTGTCTCTGAGAGGCTCTGTGAATATTGGTGTGCTGGGTGTGATGGAGAGCTGAGGCTGCACAGCTTGATGGGGAAAGTCGCTTTTCCACGCCTGGCAAAGGGAGTGGTGGGGTTTGCAGTGGGGTTTGTTGGGTTAGCTCAGCCTAGGAGATGGGACTTGGGGGGCTGGGGTTGGAAAAGAGGGGTATCCAAAATGCTGCAGTGGTTTTGGTGAGAGGGAAACTGAGGAGCAAAGGGTGATGCCACTTTGGGATGGGGCTGTCAGCAGAACTTGGGGCTCCATCCTGGGGTGCTCCACCTGGTATAGCTGTTTGCAGGGCACTGCTATTGGCACTGGCACCCCAACACACCCTTTTCCTTCCCTACTGGCTACCCCTGCCCATTCCCAAAGGTCCTGCTGTTTTCCCAGGGATAACTGAACCCATCATCTTCCCTCTGTAGCTCCTGGTGCATCCAGAAACTGAGGGAACAGCTGGAGCTGTGCTGGGGAGGTTTAGGTTGGATTTGAGGGGCTGGCACTGCCCAGGCTCCCCAGGAATGGGCACAGCCCCGAGGCTGCCAGAGCTGCAGGAGGGGTTGGACACCAGGGATGCTCAGGGTGGGATTTGGGGGTGTCTGTGCAGGNACAGGAGCTGCACTGGATGATCCTTGTGGGTCCCTTTCTCACCCAGGATATCCCATAATTCTGTGATTCCCAATAAATGTTCCACCTGTGGTTTTATTTAGCATTTTGTTTCGTGCCCCACGCAGCAGCACTTCCCGCAGGCAGGACTAAACATCCCTCATTTTCCTCTTTATTTTACATCAGCCCAGCTCCACTCCAAGCCCAATTGGATTTTTCATTACTGTGGCAGGTTACGATCCTTTAGATACTTTTCCTGTAATTTTCATGTTTTCCTTTTAATATTTCTCATGAGATTGAAAGCTTGGGATAAGAGGTGGGAAGCTTCTGCTCAGCACGTTAGAGAGGAACCTCTGGAATTTGAATGAGGTGAGAGATGCCAGGGCTGGTGGCTGTGGAGATGAGGGGAGGTGATGGAGCTGAGCTGGGCAAGCTGCAGCACACCAGGAGCATCCACAAAAACAGCATTTCTTAAGGCCCAGCAGTGCTAAATCTCTGACAGCTTCTACTGCCATCAACATCTCCCGTGTTTTGCAGCAAAGTAATTCTTTTAGATGCTTCAAATATAGATAGATTTTTGTGTGTAGAGAGGTTTTATATTTTTTTATTTATATAAATATATATATATCTACTGTCAGCTGGTATTACAGAGAGCATAAAGCACATCTCCAGCTCTGCATGTTCAGCTCGGTTGGGATCACGTCGTGGGATTGAGAGGACAAATGAGCCAAACTCCATTTCCCCTCAGCAGGGGACACCTGGAGGGTCCTGCTGTTNGAATGGCTCTGGAGTGCTGCTGGTAGCTCTGGGATTTCAGGTAATCCAGGATGCTCTGGCAGGGAATATGTGTAACTGAGCATTTATGGCCCCTTATTTCCCTCTGTATGAGAAAAAAGGCACTCAGGGCTTCTTTCTTGAATTACTTTGCCTGGAGACTGCCAGCTTCTCTGCCTGCATCCCTCTGGGAAGCAGGGGCTGGTGGAACTCCTTTTCATCAGCAAATTAGATAATGGCAATTATCCTGATGATCTTTAAGGTCCCAGCCCAGCCCATTCTACGGTTCTACGATCTTACTTTTGTGTCATTAAACGCTGGCAATGACTCTCAGCTTCCCCCACCTCCTGTGGCTGAGAACATCATTTCACTTGGCTGCAGAGCTGGAGCCACAGAGGGATACGGTGTTGGTCCTCAGGAAATCTCAGCCGTGGGACCCAGATATTGCATTTAGATGTAGTTGCTTTCATTAACTCCCTATTTTATGGCGCTCATCAGTCTTTCTCCCCTGCCAGAGAGTCTCCAATGTACTGAGGAATATTCAGGCCTCTTTTGGCAAGCGTCAGAGATAAGTGGATAATAAAACACACCTTGAAAATATTCTCCATCCTATTATTAGCCACTTCCTTATTATACTTGCAAAGAAAAAAATTCCAGTTATAAAGCAGCACACTCCTCTACATTGTCAGTCCATCGTGCTCAGACACTCGCAAAGAAAGTCTTTCAATAATATTCTCACTATTGTTTGTTGATTGGCTCTATTAATCACTTTTCACAGCCTCAGCTACGCATTTCCATGAGCATGCACAGTTTAAACCCCCCTCCCTCTCCACAGCCTCCTTTTATGCTCCCATGAAACTTTGAGGATGCCTAAACCCCTGCTTCAGCAGGAATGAGAGGAGACAGATCTGCAAAGCTGCCTGCTCTCCTTTTAGCAAGAACAAAAGCTCCCTGGAATAGCAACTGTTATTTACTCATCTCTCATCAGCAGATTTGACCTAATTTTGCTCTTCCCATGCCTTTGTTTCTCACACCTGGCTGGCATTGCCAGCGGATCCGGCTCTTTCAGCGCCTGGATTCACTTGGTGGGGGCAGCAGCTCCTCCTGGAGAAGCTGAGCCTGGTGGCCTGGATGAGCCCTGCAGAGCAGCCCCCAGCATTTCACTCTTGGGGAGCCCCCAGGAGCCTTTCCTTAGCACCCTGATGTGCCCATGCTGGGTGCTGGGAGGTGTGACCACTCAGCCTCTGGTACGACTATCCAAACTCAGTTTGGCTCAGGTGAGGACACCTGGCTGCCCATTTGCTCCTAAAAATACNCCTAGACCACGATTTGTGGTGATCCCAGCTCAGGTAAGGGCTCAGTGCCCGCTGGTGGGCACCCACCAGGTCGTGTTTGCAGCAGCCCCCAGGGCAGGAGCTCTGACTTCACCTCAAAAGCTGCCCGGAGGAGCTCAGCCACAGATTTGTCCTGGCTTTCCATTTAAAACAGCCTCCAGCCCTCCTGTGCCAGCGAGGAGGCAGCGGGAAGGGAGATGCACTGATGAGAAATGCGTGGGCCCCAAATTCATTTTTCAAAGATGGCAGCAAAGCCAGTGATTAATCTGCTGTCACCACAGTCCGAGCAAACCTTCCCCACCAGGTGAGCGATGCAGGAAAGGTAACTCAGCAAACACAAAATACAACCTAGCCCTGCCAGGCTTCCTCACCTAGAGATGACTTTTATTTTGAGCCCTGAATGTAATTAACAGCACTGACTTGAGGAAAGTAATGAACTCTCTCCCATGTGGTCTCCAGGATCTCTTAGCCAACTTCCCGTGCTCTTTGCCTCGTGCATTCCCCATCAGTTTTCCCTCTGTCATCTCTGATTTATTACCTTCAGAGCAGGATCTTCATCCCCAGGGCTCAGCAGCTCTGAACTGGCTAAGAGAGACCTTTGGTGTCATTGGGANAGACCCACTCAGGCAGTGCTGCAGTTTTTGGAATTTTTGGGTCCCTTGAGGCACTCATCCATCTTTTACCCAGCTTTCTCCAGGGTTAGCTGGCTACAAACATTTCCAGCAGATGTTCTGGCTCTTTTAGAACAGCTGTGTGCTATGGAAGCCCACAGAAGCCACCTCTCCTCCCTTTACCCATTTGGGAACCACGGGATATTCCAGACTTCACCTCCCATTGGCGTGGGGCAGCCACAGCCCCCTGCCCACAGCCAGGGACATGGAAAGGCTTCCCAGGGGTCTGGGAAAGCAGCACAGCCTCAGCAGGGTGCAGAGAGGAGACTTGTGAAGCCAAGGCTGGGAAAGGAGCTGTGCAGCCAGGAAGGGGGATGCTCGTGGAGGTTGGAGAGCTGCACAGTTTGTGTGTGCGTGCAAATCCTGNGGCGCAGGGAGGTGCAGCCTTGCAGGAGGTGAAATTCTGCCTCGGTGTTTTTGGATCTGCAGGGTTTGTGCTAATGGCAGGCTCGGCACAGGCTTTTTTCCTCTCTCCCCATGGTCCTTGCAGCAGCATGAAAGCTTTTTGCAAGGCGTTCCTGGGAATGGTGTGTCCGGGAGGTGAGGGAGGTGAGCCTGGCTGGGAGGAGGTTGGCACATCTAAAGCACAGCTCTGGCCAGAAGGGAGATCCAGGTGTGACTGTGCTCTTGTCGAGTTGTAGGAACTATGGAGAGATCCAGGGTGTTTGCAGGTAAAGGGTTTTAGTGTGAAAGGTCTTTTTCAGTTGTCCCTGCTGCCAGAATTAGGNTCTGACACTCAGAAATCCAGGTTAGTGTCTCCTGTTGTCTGCATCTCCTGTGCTCAGGGAGGTTGTGGGGTCTCTGTCTCTGGAGATATTTAAAACCCACCCAGATGTGTTTCTGTGTCACCTGCACGCTGTGACTCTTCCTCAGCAAGGAGATTGGGCTGGATGATCCAGAGATCCCTTCCAACCCAGCTGTTCTGGGATTCTGTGATTCCCAGAGCAAGGCAGACAGACCAGCTGAAAGTCTCGCTGGAAAATAAATTATTTAGTGCACCTTCAAATAAAACCAGGGGTCTTTGCTCTCATATNGTTACTGCTTTCTAATAAAGGTGCCAAGAAACTGTTCTGCCTGCGGGGTCACTGCTGGTGCACAGAGATCACTCGCTCTCCAGGCAGACTGGGAGGCTGCCATCCTCACTGGGTCATCCCTGGTCAACAGCTTAGCTGGGAAATCAATCAGAAAGCTCAAGATGCTGTCAAATAAGGCTGGTAATTCCCTCTGTTGTACCCTGCAAATAAAGGGAGTTTTTATAAGTGTTGGGCTTTTTCAACCAAAATTGAGAAAGTAATCACACACCTGCCTGTGGNTGGCTTGAAGGAAATTTCCATAACCTTGAAGGTGTTGGCCATGGGGTCTGCTCAGATTTTAAATTATTTTAACTACAGTGCTTTTCCCTCAGTATTTTTTTTTTTTTTGGGTGGTTTTGGATGGCTGAGTCGTTCTTGACCTCCTGCCTNGAATTCTCAGGGTTTGTTACAGCTCATCGTTAAAGAGCTGCTGTGCTCTACACCAGAATCGATGCAGTTCAGGCCCAGGGAAATGAATCCTGTAGCCAGTCAATTCTAATCACTTTGGGACCCTTCTGAGTGCAAGCAAGTTCTATAAATGCAAGCAGGACAGTGAGNTGCATGAGCTCTTTCCAAATGCCCAACAGGTGTGGATAATAATTGCTAGTGAAAACCTTTCACCTGAGGCTTGGCTTCATTATTAAAATTATTTCAGAAGTTCCCCAGGACCTCCTTTCTTCCTCCTCAGTGGCAGCACAATCTTGGATCAGACTGGGCTGTTCTAATGCCACAAATCTGATTATTCCATTTAATTACATCTACTGAGAGGTGCCTGCAGAAGGAACAAGTCCATGTATATCCTATTTGCCTGGATTTAATGGAAACTGTAGTTTAGAGATCTGATTCTCTNTNTTNTNTTTTTTTTTTCTTGCTGTGTTGGGTGCCAAGCCTGNGCTGAAGTTTGGGTTACCAAAGCTNATTTTGGGTCTTTATTGCCCTACTCAGCCAAAAATCTGGAANAGCTCTGCAGTTCCCTGTTACCTTTGATATAAAGGGCCTGGAGTGACGGGATGAGAGGGAATGGCTTCAAGATGGAAGAGGGATAGATGGGATTTTGGGAAATGCTTCCCTGTGAGGGTGGGCAGGCCCTGGCACAGCTGTGGCTGCCCCTGGATCCCTGAAGTGTCCAAGGCCAGGCTGGATGGGGTTGGAACAACCTGGGACAGTGGGAAGTGTCTCTGCCCAAGGCAGGTGTGTGGAATGAGAGGTTCCTTAAGGTCCCTTCCANCCCAAACCNTTCTGGGATTCTGTGCTGAAGTTTGTGAGGAACCTGCTAATTTATTAACGCTCCACTCGCTTTTTTTAATGTTCCTAATGTGCCACTGACAGAGCCAGGACTTTGGGAGAGGGGATTGTTCTTATCTAAAGGAAAGGTGATATTTTACTCTGAACAGCAACACAAACCAGCGCGAGACTCGCGATAAATCATGTGCTCAACATCACCCGGCCGCGACGGAAATTAATGGGAGTTGCAAGGCAAAATTCCCCATCATCTCCTGCAAATCTCAACTGGAGTTTGTGCTCTCGGCCTCGCTGCTGTGTGCAGCCCGTGTTCCCACGCTCGTTCTTCATGGAGAAGGGCCCTGCAGCAGCCTGGGAGGTTTATGTGTGACGGAACCAACCGGAGCTAAACTGTGAGCGCTTTGTCACCGCCNAGCGCTGCCTCTGCGGGGACCATTGGCTGCCAGAGGGAAGCACAGAAAAAGCACCAGAGTCTTCAGTCACTCACAAAACATGCAGAGCTGGTTTGGAGCGAGGCAATAACCTTGGAGTTGCTCTCCCGGCTCTAATAACCCAAATNTTGAAGGCACTGGGTTGTAGCTCATCGGGACGGGGCTGCTGCAGCTCAGCGTGCTCAGCACCACAGCAGAGCACTGAATTGGGGAAGGTCCTTAATGAAGCATTAATTCATCCAGCACCGCCTGCTGCTCGCAGAGGAGGCCACACGGGGTGTNTCTGCTGCAGGAACTTCTCTTGCTTTTCCTTTCCCTTCTCTGTTTTTGCTTTTAGGAAGGTACTGTCTTTGCAGGTAACAAATTCAGCACAGGTGGCAAATCACCAGATCCTGCCATGCCCATGGGTGCTGTAAAAAATTTAAGACGTGGAGTTCAGTGAAACTGCCTGTAATGAACCATCCTCGTTACCTGCAAGGAACAAGACGTGGGAGGCTTCTCTCCCTGGCACACGTGCTCACTCCCTCTTCTGGAGTTACCCCACAGCAGCATTGGGGCTTTTAAATCCTCTTTCATTTCTTNTCTCAGAACACAGCTTCTGCTCAGATTTCTTAAAACTTGAAGAGAACGTAAGGATCTTGCTGCCAGAATGCCATGGAGATATTTTTCTATTTATCATATTTTTCTGTGGGCTTTTTGAACCCTGGTGGTACAGCAGACAAAGAAAAGGCCAAGCAAAAGTGTCTAGAAATACACTGAGGAGAAGAAGTCATTGAATCCTGGAATGATTTGGGTTGGAAGGGAACTTAAAGCTCATCCAGTCAGCCCCTGCTGTGGGCAGGGATGCCTTCTACTAGATCAGATTGCCCAAAGTCCCATCCAGCCTGGTCTTGGACAGTTCCAGGGATCCAGGAGTAGCCACAGCTTTTCTGGGAAAACTGTGCCAGGGCCTTCCCACCCTCCCAGCCAAGAATTCCTTTTCAGTATCCCATCTAACCCTGCCCTCTGGCAGTGGGAAGCCATTCCTCCTTGTCCTGTCCCTCCATTCCTTGTCCCCAGTCCCTCTCCATGTTTCTTGCCCATTCCTTCAGGCACTGGAAGGCCACAATTCACTCACCCCAAAGCTTCTCCTCTCCAGGTGAACACCCCCAGCTCTCACAGCCTTTCCTTCTCCTCTGATCATCTTGGTGCCTCCTCTGTCCCGGCTCCAGCAGCTCCAGGTTCTTCCTGGAGCTGAGTTGGAGGCAGCTCTGCAGGTGGGGTCTCACCTGAGTGGGGCAGAGGGGCAGAATCCCCCTCCCCTGCTGCCCACGCTGGAGATCAGCCCAGCACAGGGGGGCTCTGGGCCAGCTCTCACCCCACAGCACCCCAAGTGCTTCTCCCAGAGCTGCTCTCTGTCCCTTCATCCCCAGCCTGGATTGATCCCTAACACAGGTGCAGCACCTGCTCTTGGCTTTGTTGAACCTCATGAGATTCCCCAAGGCCACAGCTCGAGACTGTCCAGGTCAGGGCAAGCATGGAGGGTCTTGGCATCTGCTCTGCTGAGTTTCTGTCACCAAAACCAGTTTGGAGGGGAAGCAGTTTTGTCATTCTGGGGTTTCTTTCCTCATCTCTCCTGTGTAAGGACACTGTGTACATGTGGTGGAGATCGTTGAGTAAACGGCAGCATATGGGATTAGGATTTCTCCCTTTAATAATGGTTGAGCTGATAGCAGATTGTGGCTTTTTTTTCCCTCTCCCACAGAAAGTAAGTTGGGGGTTTTTTAGCATGGGCTTTTCAGCAGGAGCTGTGTGTTTTCCATCAAACATTTGAACATAGCAAAGAAAGAACATATTGCTAATTTTGGCCAAAATTTGATGGCTCGTTTTTAGACCAAGCATTCCCTGCTTTTCAGACCCACCAGCTTGGAGCATAAAAGGGGATGTGCTGAAGTGCTCAGTGCCTCCATTGTGTTCTGCTGCACTTCCTCATGGAAGTGCATTTTCCAATGAGCTGTAAACCTCCGTTCCTGTTCCCCTCCATGAATTATCCGGTGCTGTTCCAGCNCCTCGTGGCACAGCACAGGCAGTGAATAGGCACTGTCATGAAACACTCCAGAGCTGTAATTAATAGCTCAACCTGCAGAAAGAGCTTAAATTTAGAGCTGCAAACTCTTGTGCTGCTCTGCCTGGAGCAGGGACTTCTCCCCGTGTCTGCTGGGTGACCTGTGTGTGCAGCTTGTCATTTCTTCAGGGTGCAGATAAGTGTTTGTGCCAACTCAGAGCCAGGAAATGGCAAGGAATTCCATTCAGATTCAAGGAATATGGGGACTTTAAAAGGAGCAGCCAGGGAATGTGATGTTGATGTGATTCCAGGAGTTAGGAGGATGAGGGGATGTGGGGATACAGGACAGTTTTGCTTTTTTCTGTTGGAAAATGAACTGGTTTTCCTTAGAGCTGGGAAGGGGCCACAATGTGAGGTGCCTGTGGACTCATCAAACACAGCTCTGTTTGGTCAGAGATGTGATGCCTCACCTGTGTCAGCCTCACCCTCAGTCCCAGCCCTGCCCACATGTCTTGGTTTGAAGGACATGTGTTTGCTAAGAAAGGCAGAATCTTCTCTTTGAAATGGACAATGTAAACCCCCTCCCTCCAAATTACTGAATTTTGAAATTAAGGGACTCTCAGGCAAAGTTATGGGAATAGGAATAACAGTTCTTCACTAGGAAAATTAAAATAGAAATGCAGCATTCCAAAGAACAATCCCAACCCCTGCCAGAGTCAGAATCCAAGCTGACACCCGTCAGTCAGTCAGGGTGTTGGCACAGTCCCATTCAATGGTGGCTGCATCCTCCTGCAGTGGCAGATGTGGTTCAGCTGGAGCAGTGCTCCTGGAGAAGGTGCAGTTTCCTCTGAAGCTCCAGGGATGATGTGCAAAGGTCTGGTTTTCCTCTGGGATCCAGTGGAAAGAAGGTTCCTTGGTGTCCAAAATGTCAGTTTTTATCTGGGTAGGAAAGGCTTGGCTCCTCCCCTGGCTGGAGCATCTCCCAGTGGGATGATGGAATTTTATCAGTCATGCACCTGGACTCACTGGCCATGAACAGGAGATATCTCCTGGAGGGAGGATGGGTCATGGAAAAGATAAAGAACACCTGATTTTAACAGATGGTGATAGAATACATCCTTTAGCAGAGTGAGGAGCTGTCCCCACTTCTGGCTCTGGCTTTTGCACTGTAAGAGCAGCAAGGAGATAAAAGTGCCCACTGTTTTTTGGGAGGTGGAGTGTGGAGCCCAGAGACTGAAGGAAGCAATAAATCCCTGCTCTGGGAGCTTGCTGGAGCATGCCTGGTTTGCTGTCCCCTCCCCATGCTGGTCCCATCCCCGTTATCTGCTCATCTTGAATTCCACAGGAAACATTCATGTAGGAAAATAACCCTTTCACCAGGCCAGCTGAGAAAAACAGCTATAATTAAGAACNATGATGCACTGGGTTTCGAGCAGTGGTCTTTATTTCCCATCAGGCTGCCAAAGACCAGGCCAATTAATCTGTTACAGGTGGGAGTTTATTTTAATATTGTGTTGAAAGTCAACCAGGCTGTTTGGCTTCNTTTTCCACCATCTGACTTGGTCCTCCTGCCCTCTTGCCTTCATTAGTGGGAGACAGTAAAGAAAATTACAGTCTATCCCACTCAAGGCAGCTGTGCTAGGAGGGTTTTTAAAAAGACAGAAGTAAATACCAGTGACCTGGCAATTACTGGAGCATTGTTTATTCCAGTGCTAAATGCAGAAGCCACAAACCTGTTAAACTGTAGGAACATGGAAACCCATTATAAGGAAGATTAAAGCAGCTAGGCTTTGAAATAAGAGTTTGTTTTGTTTCAAGGTGATGCACACAGGGCTGTTTCTTTCTTCCTGATGCTTTTAACTCTCCNCTCTGTAGTATCACACAGAATTCACACAGAGGGATGGGGATGCTCGATCTGTGGAGGGACATTCCCAGATAATTAGCTCAAAATAACTTTCCCTGGCTGCACCCTCAGGTTGGAATACACTGAACTGAATAATATTACCTGGTTTTACAAAGCAATTCATTAGTGGGCAAACACAGGGTGGATCTGGTGGCCAGGAGAGATGGACCAAGGAGCAGGTTGTGTTTGCCTCTTAAATTTCCTTCAGCTGTGGGAGTGGGAAGTGAATCTTGGGAAAAAATGAAGCAGAATTTATTCCAACTTAAGCACCTTTTTAATGCTCAAATGCATGAATTATCTCCCCCTTAATTGGAGGATTTGAAATACCAGTGAGCATCTGCACAGCCTTACCTCGGCTGTTCCCTGGGAAAGGGTAAAGGCAGGAAGGGCTTGCAGGGAGAGGGGGGATGCAGGGATGCCATGCCATGGGCAGCACTGCTCCAGCATCTCTGCACCAGGCTGGGGACCTCTGAGGCTGGGGAAAAGTCAGCCCTTCCTCCAGGGCTGTGGATGTGGTGAGGTGGATGAGCAGGAGNCAGCAGGGCTCTGCAGAGGGAAGCTCCAGCTCCAGCAGTGTAACTGCAAGGAAAGCTCAGCTGCAGGTTTAAGGGGGCTTGTTTCTGAGAGAGAAAAGCAGGGTTTGTCTCACCCTTACCTTACCTTTGTGTAGNAAGCCTTTCATTCCAGCTCCTGCTAAGGCTTTGTTGCTTTGTCTGCTGGGAGGAAAGGGAGAGCTGGGTCCCTCCCTGTGCATCCTCCTCACAAAGCCCTGCTCCTCCTCCCTTCAAAAGGAGCTGCTTCCCGTGGCCAGAGCTGATCATTTCCCTCTGTTCCCTTTGCTGTGGATGTGTAGCACTCCTGCCTTTCCCTCATCTGGAGACAGCCCAGGAGCATTTCCCCATCCACTCCGCTTTCATTACTCGNTTTATCTGTTCGGTGGCTGCAGTGAGAATTAGTTATTAACAGTGCCCTAATCCTCAGTAGCTCACTTGATTTGACTGGAGTCAGGGCCAGATTTTAATCTTGGTTGTACTGGTGTAAATCCTCAGTCAGCTTCAGTGGAGTCGACCCAGGCTTTATAACAGTGTGAGCAAGATAAGAGTCCTCTGTGTCCCTTCCTCCTCCCCAGCCCTTGGAGAGACAAGTCAATATCTACCCCCACCCTCATAACCTCATAAATCTGTATGAACTTGGCCAGTGTTCCCCTAGGGAATGCAAATCAAGATGGGATTTCCACCCCCCCCTTTCCTTTCAACAAGACTATCTCAGGAAAATATAAATCTAAGTATTAACTTGAGCTGCCAGCCCAGAGGGTCATAAAACCAGGGAAAATGGTTCTGACATGCCCTGTTAACTGGCAGTGCTCCCCAAAAGATAGGAGAAGCTGAGGTTGGAGGGGGGAAACAGCTGGCAGTGGTGATAGGGCTCTGCTGGAGCTGGGGATGTGCAGATGCACCTCATGCTGCAGAGGCTGGCTGGAGCTGTGGTTAAATTGCTGCTCTCCCCAGCAGGAGGGATGCTCAGATGGGCTCTTGGTGCAGGAATCTGCCCGTGGGACGTGGGTGTGTCACAGAGGTGAGGAGCACACACCTCTGGGTGTGCTGGGTGACAAAGGGAAGTGCTCCCAAGCTGTGCTGGAGCCTGGAGTGGGATGGTGACAGGCTCCACCAGCCAGGCAGATTTTGGCTTGGCATCCATCAGTAATAATTTTCCATCCTGGCTCAGTTGGAAGAGCAGGATGCCTTTGGAGGAGAGCTGGAGGGAGCAGGAGGGGGAGAGACCATGGACACCCAAGGCTTCCATGGATGCTCCTTCCAGTGAACCACTGATGCCCTAAAACCCATGATAGCCCTGCCCAGCTCCAGTGCTGCCATCCACATCTGGATTTAACAACACAGCAGCAATTAGCATGTCCAGGCAGGGCACTGAAAAGTCCCTTGTCTATTAAAGAGCACATTCCTCCCCAGATCACCAGCTGACACAGCCCTTGGAAGGTTAAACACTTGCATCCCAGTTCATATTTCCTTGCTCCTGATAAAAAAAATTACCCAATTCATTCAAGTCATGGATTTTTCTGCAGCTGAAGCAGTTTCCCAGAGGAAGTTGTCATGCAGGCTCACAGTTATGGAAATGCCAGAGTTATTTCTGACACCAGTAAATAATAGTTCTCTATGCACTGACACTGTTTTCTTACCTTACCAGGCTGGGGCTCGAGCCATAATTTAGATGTTTGCAGCTGATTAGCATTTTTGGGACTGTGATAAGCAATTTGTGCAGTGTGTTTCAATCTTATTTTATGCACAGGAAGGAAGAAAAAAGTGATTAGTGCTCTTTGGAAAGAAATATCTTCTAAATTATTCTGATCAAGGTAAATCAAGGCATCCCCTGGAATGATCTGGGAGCCACTCCTCCCCTGAACCTACAGGAGAATTCAGACCTTGTGGTTTTGTTTGCTGGGGTTTTGTGCCATTTCTGCCAGGGAAAGATCTTTCTCCTGCAAAATCTCTTTTCCTGAACCAGGGAAGTAGGATCTGGCCTCTTTCATGAGGAGATTTCAGTGCATGTAGAGGGCTGAAGAAAGGCTTGGGGAAAGGGCTCATGTGAGATTCCCCAGGCACAGCCCCNAGAGGGACTCGTTCCATGGACACTGACAGGGGCAAGGTGAGGTTGGATTTTGGGAAGGAATTCCTCCCTGTGAGGGTGGGGAGGCCCTGCACAGGGTGCCCAGAGCAGCTGTGGCTGCCCCTGCATCCCTGGAAGTGTCCCAGGCTGGGTTGGAAGGGATTTGGAGCCACCTGGGACAGGGGAAGGTGTCCCTGCCCATGGCAGGGGTGGCACTGGAGGAGCTTTAAGGTCCCTTCCACCCCAAACAGTTCCACCCTTCTGTGATTCCCTGGCACATCCTCTTTGTTGGCATCACCCAAAGCACACTCAAGATGCTCTTCCAGCACTTCACCCCATCACAGCTCAAACACTCTCAGGTTTCCCAGCTGAAATTTCTTCCCCTGGCAGGAATTCCCATCAGTCCAGCTGGGGGAAGCTCACAAGCCCCACTTGCCCTGCTGNAATTGAAGGACATTTTGGTAATTAATGCCAGGATTTCTACATCCCAGGGCTGTTTGACCCTGCTGAGAGATGGGGATGTAAAATTGACTCAGAGCTCTGGCTTGGGCTCCTCTCTGGCTCTGGGATGCTCCTCTCCAGCTGGCAGGGAGGAGCTTGGTGGTGATTGTTTGAGATGAGAGCTATTCCTGCAACCTGCCTGTCCTGTGAAGTTCAGCTCCATCCTCTGCCTCCCTCAAAGCAGCCCCAGCAGCTTTGGTGTTGGTTTTTGAGTCTCCCTGCTCTGTCCCTGAGGCAGTGGAGCTGTGGCTGCTGTGGGGGCTCCGTGCCCAGCATCCCTTTGTAATTATCTCCACTCCGACTGCTCATTTCCAGCAGAACTTTAAACATTGTTCCCTTTTATGTAGCACAGCTTTTTAATTTCCCTCCCTAACAGAAGAGATTGTTTGTGCTGTAAATGCCACATTAGGGCCAGTGAAATGGAGACAGAATTGATTTTCATTTTGGAGATTTCACAGCTTGCCCCAGAACTTTTCTCCTGGAGCTCAGGGAGGNGCAGGGAGTCGGGACTGGCGTGTGCAGTGTGGGGTGGACAAACACCAGAGTCTTGTCCAAATGTAGGTCATGGAATTGTGGAATGGTTTGGGAGGGAAAGGACCTTAAAACTCATCCAGTTCCACCCCTGCCATGGCTGGGACACCTTCCACTGTCCCAGGTTGNTCCANGCCCTGTCCAGCCTGNCCTGGGACATCTTCAGGGATGCAGGGGCAGCCACAGCTCCTCTGGGCACCCTGTGCCAGGGCTGCCCACCCTCACAGGGAAGAATTTCTCTCTAATATCCAACCTAAATCCCCACTCTTTCAGTTTGAAGCCGTTTTCCCTTGACTTGCCACCACAGCTCCTGGTGGGATTCCCCTGCTCACCCAGTTCAACCCAGGGCTGGTACAGCTTCCAGCCCTCAGTCCAGGAGCTGCCTGTGATTTCTTTTTTTCTCCCTTCCCAACTCTGACAGGGAGGATGAGGTGAGCCCAAGTCATCCATGCACCAACCAGAGCTCCTGGTTGCTCTTGTTCTTGTGGGACAAGCCATGGAGATACTTCTTTTTTAGGTAGGGATGTGATGGAAACTCCTGTTTCCTCATTCATGTTTGCAGGATCAGGACAAGCTCTGAGGAGAAGGAAGCTGTGTGTGTCACCTTCCTGCTGAGAACAGGTGGGATCATCCATCCCCACTGCTCAGCTCCTGTCACAAGGCTGGGAACACACCTGGGAGGATCCTCAGGGATGTAAAAATGCCCCATGCAGGGAGCAGAAGGAGTTCTGCCCAATTTGCAGGGCTGCAAGGATGTTATTCCCTGTCCTATCTCAGCCCAAGCAGTAGGAGTTGTGGAGGTCAGGGGTGTTTTTTGGGTGTTGGGCCCCAAATTTCACAGAAGTTCCTCTCAGTGGCTGCAGCTCCTTCTCTTAGTGAAGAGCTTGTGTTTGATCATCCTGATCCCAGTGATTCCCAGTGATGTCACAGGGAATCATCCCAGCAACACAAAGGCTGAAATATTTTGCATCTCCCATTTCTCCAGGAATGCCACAGAAAGAATCAGCTCATAAATAACAAGACTTGAGCATGGGAAGTTCATAAACACCAGGGTCTGTTGAACCATTTGCTGCCAATAATTCATTATTTTATAGAGGGCAAAGTGAAAAACTGCACAGTTCTCCTATCACCTTAAAAACAAATTAAAAGAAGCTGCAGGATAATCTATCCTCTTCCCAAAATGCATTTTTGGAGCAGACTTCCTCAATTCCCATGTAAATACAAACTCCCCTCTGGCACTGGAGCTGGATCCGCCGATGTGAGCGCAGAAGGGAGGCAGAAGGATCTGAGTTAGTGGCATGAAGACAATTTGCTTGGACCAGGGAGGAAGATGCACTCTGACAAGGATAGATGGAATGAGGTTGTTGCCAGAGAAAATCTCAAGGAATTGTGAGCCAAGTTGGGGGGAGCCTTGGATGCAGCAAGCATGCAAATCTCCTTGTGTTTTTTGGTTTTGAAGTAGTAGCAGAGCAGGGGAGGGGAGGGAGGGGGGTTAGAAAAATCCAAAGGAGCTTTGTCAAGTCTGACATTCCTTNTGCATCCAAAAGTGGGTATTGATTTTCCACCCATGACTGCTNTAAATGAGAATTTCTGTGTCGCAGCTCAGGCCCGCGCTCCTCGTGTTTCTTATCTCTTTAAATATGATTACCTGCACTTCACAGCTTCACAGGCAAAGCCATCATGAACTTTGCCAGCCCAGGCAGCCCCACGTCCCCTTTGTGTGCGTGAGCAAATGAGTTCCACCACTTCCTCCTGCTCTGTCTCCAGGCTACAGGTTTATTGACTTCCCGCTCATTTTCTTGTCAGGATAATTCTCCCAATCAAGATTTAAAACAAACTGGGAGGTTACTAAAGTGCTGGATGGTTCAAGCTTTTTGTTTTGATTGAGAGACCTCTGAGCATTTGTGTTCTAGGGGAGGGGTCTGTGCTTGATTTTGGTCTGGCACAAAGCTTTTTGTGGAGGGAGTGGGTTGTTTGTTTAGAGCAAATCCCTTCTTCCATGCCAACATCTGCTGCTCTGTATTTGCTCGCAGGGGAAACTATAAAAAAATAGAAAAAGAAAGAAAGAAATAGATTATTCCCACTGCATCAACCTACAGGCATCTGCTGGCTGCAATTTTCTTCAATTTCTCGCCGTGAAAAGCAAGAGCGTTCATTTTGTAAGTGCTGCTTTTGTGTGTGACCTATATTTTGAAAACTGATGGGGTCACCACCTCCCTCCTCCCAACCTGTTGAACCAAAGAGTCTCTGAGATCTGTCCTAGATTGTATTTATCTCGGAGATTATTTAAAAAGCAAGGTAGCTATTACTAATAAGACGGTGTTATTCTAGTGAGGTTTGATTTTTTTTTTTTGCTTTTTTTTCCCCCTTTCCCCTTTACTCTCCTTTGGAAATGAAAATCCCAGCCTGGCTCCACCTGACCAGGAGAGTGCTTCCCTTCCTGTCTCCATCCTTCAGAGCTGATTTAAAAGCACATAATTTTCCTCCACTCACCATCTCCTGCCCCTCTCTGATTTCCCCCCCGTGGGTTGCAATTACACTGGCTGGCAAGAGTCGGGAGATGTCGGAGCCTGTCAGGTGGATTTGAAGNCATCCCATTTGTGCATATGGATACACACATTGCAGCACTCCAGTTGCTTAATGACACTTCTCATTCTCCTTGGGTTGGAGCTTGGAAGCAGTGCAGGCAGAGCCAGGTGAGCAGCACAGCTCAGCTCCATCCGTGCTCAGCACTTCTTTTGCTCTTTATCGACTTTGGGGTCTTTTTCTTCCCCGTCAGAAGTTCCTTTTTTTTTTTTTTTTTCTTCCCCTTTAATCTCACTTTCTATTAAAAGTCTTCCCAGAGCTAATGTAATAAATTTAGATCCAAAGCCAGATGCATAGCAAAACTTTTGGCAGAGAATACTCTATCAGAAGACATTGCAAATGAAATATGCTTCCCCTTGGGGATTATTCTACAGTTTAATTTAATTTGATATTTCAAATTAAATTAATTCAAATGGTTATGCAGTTTCCAGGGAAAACAGACTTCATTTATGATGTTCTGCCACCAAATTGTTTTGCTCCTATCATATATCTTATATTGTTAACTGGGAATGATAAGTAGTGACAACGTAGGATTTTTTCATGCCCTTTGTTTTGCAATTCCCATCCTAAAGGGAACAGAAACGTCTCCTTGTGCAGGGGCTTCTCTGTGGGATTATTCCAACATATCCACTGAAGCCTTACTGTGGCTGAAAATTAGATTTTCATCAAAATGTGGTTTAAAAANACAATAACGTGTCTGCTTTGAGAAGGTTTGGGTTTGAGGGACTCCTTGCCTGGTTTCAATTTACAGAAGAAAAAAAATAGCAACTCTTTGTTTGGGATTGGGCTTTTGATCTTTATGGCATGGGCAGGAAGGATGTTAGGANAAGAGTCTGAGCTGCTTTTCTAGCTTCTAAACTAGCTTTTCTAGGCTGCCCCTGCATCCCTGGCAGTGCCCAAGNNCAGGCTGGATGGGCTTGGAGCAGCTGGGACAGTGGAAGGTGGATGGAATAAGAAGAACTTTTAGGTCTCTTCAGATCCAGGCCATTCTCTGATTCTCAGTTTTTCAGCAAGAAGTGATTTTCTTTCATCAGGGACAAGTTGGGGAAATTTCTGCACTTCCCAACCAGATACAGCTTCACCCTGGGCAGAATCAAGGGGGTTGTCTTGCACTTGAGGGGGTCCATTTCCTTTCATCCTTCATCAGCAGGGAGGAACTTCCTAAAAACAGCCCAAACCCCAAGCCTGGATTGTTTTGCCTTTAGTGTGCTCCACCTGGAATGGGATTACTGCTGTTGTATCAGCCCTAAACCAGCTTCCCAAAACCTGTGTGGACTCCCACGGGGTTCCTTTATCATCATCTTATCCCACTTTTGCAGTGAGTGATTGATTTAACATGGCTTTTCTCCACAGGCTCTGATTATCCAGAGTCATCAAGGAACTTGCTCCAAACTCTGAAGTACATTAAAACAAGGTAATTCAGGGAAGTCTTTGCATCTGGAAATCTCTGTAAGCACTTTCCTATCTGCTGGCCTGTAGAAAAGCCATTATTCTCGACAGGGGAAAAAAATATTGCTAATATCACAAGAGGCTTTGGAAGAGAACATAAAGCTGGTTTCATTTTCCAGTCAACTGAGATCTAATATTTCCTGTACAAGATGTTGAGATGTTTTAGAAAAAGGAGCAATGTTTATTTGTCTAAAGCACCACACACACACACACACACACAACTTCTATATTGTGCTTGTGGCTTTTTTCCATTGTAAATGGTTTTGCAGGGAGAAATCTCTTTCCCATCCATCACAGCCAGTAGATTAGAAAAATATAAATATCTAAAGAAAATGGAGCTGAGGCTCCTACAGAATACACAGGAGAGAAATGACAAATGCAGCATCCCTGGTGGTGGGGAAGGCTGGGGTCTGGGTCAGAGATAGCCTTGTTGTCTCCCTGGCTCCTGGGGATTTATTTGCTTACATTCTCCCAGGACAAGGCTCCCAGAGTGATATTTCTTATCAAACATGTCTTTTGGGCTGGTCCAAACCCATTTCATTGAGCAATCTGCCATCAGCAAAGGCAGGTTGGTCAGAACAGGATTTTTTTTTCCCCTTAGAAGTGCATCCACTTGGGGGTTTTTCTCATTATTTTTCAAGTCCTGCAAGGATTTATTCCAGAGTAGCCCCACAACACTCTGGGGAGTGTTGGATTTCAATGCCCCCCTGGTGCTGTTCTCAGCCAGGAGCCTGGCAGCCAGGCTGATGCTCCAAGCTTTTGTCTTCTGAGCCATTCCCTAACCAGTTTTAGGCATGATGGGAGGCAAGTCTGTGCCCTGGAGAGCTCATGGATGGCTGGATGTGTGTGAGGAGGATACAGCTGCACTTACAAGGGCTTGGGGTGAGAGACAACCCTCCCTGATCCCTTTGGCCAGCTCATCCTCGTGNCTGGGGGCACTGGAATGTCTGACTGCACTTTGAAGGTTTCAAGTGTTGGGATTTTCATAATTTTTACTTTGTAAACTGATCCTCCTTCTCTCCTTTTCCTCC
>OAMK01000091.1:550000-563987 GCA_900205225.1 Saxicola maurus maurus
TTCTTATTCTTATTCTTATTCTTATTCTTATTCTTATTATCATTCTTAGACAATGTTTTCCTTCTTGGTGCCTCCCTGGCAGCCAGGAATTCTTAACCTTGCAGCTCCCAGTGCTTTGGTTTGATGGTGTGCTGCCATTGGTTTTGGTGTGGAAACCCTGAAGTGGCTCTTTGGACACAATCAGGGGAATCAGAGAAGTGCCCTCTGCCCCCCAGCTGAATTAGCCCCAGGTTTAATTTGGTGTGCAGTGGATGTTCCATTGTGTCTCTGTGCTGCTTGTCCTCAGGCAGAAACCAAATCTGTCCCAGCACAGATTTTGCTCTTCTCATCTCAGTGATTCACCTTGCAACCCATCTTCCCTTCCCCAAAACCCCTCCATGGGGGGAAGCACATTCTCTCCTGAGCAGGAGCTGGGAGAGAAATGGGCAGCATGGAACATCCATGGCTGCNTCCTTTGGCTTGGCTTCCTTTCCTTGGAATCCTTTTTTTTTTGGAGTGATGCTGATGCCTTCTGGGCTACCTAAAAACAGAGGCCAGACAAAATCAGGAGAATAAAAAGCAGTTCTATTTATTGAATGATTCAGGTACATTTAGGGCAGACAAAGCCCCCCAGGGGCTGCACCCAAAATGGACAATGGGTCACAGGTTTCACACTTTGATAAGTTTGGTCCATTTGCATATTGGGGGTTAATATTCCAATTACAGCTTCAGGTAATGAAGTCATTTACCCCAAGTTTGCTCCCCCAACTCAGTTTTGTTTCCATCTCTCAGGGCTGAGGCAGTGAGGTGTCCTTGATTGCCAGGATTAGATTAGATTAGATTAGATTAGATTAGATTAGATTAGATTAGATTAGATTAGATTAGATTAGATTAGATTAGATTAGAATTGTTGTGCCTGCCCAAAATGGGAGAGCAGCAGCTCCCACTGGATATGGAGTTTAGAGTTCCCCACTGAAGAATTGCAGGATTACAAATGGATGCAAACCCAAAAGCTGAAATCCTGAGGCATCAGTGCTGGCAGAGCTGTGTCCCCCAGGCTGTTTGGGGGTTCTGTGAGGGGTCTGTGCTGCAGGAGCTCAGGCTGGCAGCAGCTGAGCCCAGGCACAGCACAGGTGCAGGGGATGACAAAGTGTGAACGACTGCAGGCAGATGTTCCCTGCAGCCAGGCTCATCCCTGAATCCACTCAGGTGCCTCTCTCCTGGAAGTTTCTCTGTGCTCTGTGACACCCCTGCTTTTATGGTTTCATTCTCTGCTGCTTTGTCTCTCAGCACAGCCAGAGAGATTGCCCAGGCCTGGCTTTGTTTTCCCTGTGTGGTGCCTGAGTGGCATCAGGAGCAGCCAGAGCCACCCTGGGCACAGAAGGGATTTCAGGAGAGCTGGTCATGGAATCTTGCAATGGCTTGGGTGGGAAGTGACCTTAAAACTCATCCTGTTCCACCCCCTTCAGTGTCCCAGGTTCTCAGCCTGGCCTTGGGCACTGCCAGGGATCCAGGGGCAGCCACAGCTGCTCTGGGAATTCCATNCCAGGGCCTCCCACCCTCACAGGGAAGAGTTCCTGCCCAAAATCCCGTCTGAATCTCTCCTCCTTCAGCTCAAAGCCATTCCCTGTGTCCTGTCCCTCCATCCCTTGTCCCCAGTCCCTCTCCATCTCTCCTGGAGCCCCTTCAGGCCCTGGCAGGGGCTCTGAGCTCTCCCTGGAGCTCTCCCTCTCCAGGTGACACCCCCAGCTCTCCAGCCTGGCTCCATGGGAGGATTCTCTTGAGGGGGCTCTGTTTGGGGGGGTCTNTAAATGGGAAATTTAGTCCCAAGCTGCAGGTTGGGTTTCCCAGGTGAGCTGGCTGCACTCAGAGCAAGGGGAGGTTGCTGTTATCTCTAAATCCCTACAGAAAACTTCTATTATGGGCTGGCTTTGCCAGGGAAGTGCCTGGTGTGCTGGGGAACGATCAGGCCAGATCCAATGGTGCCTTTCTTCCCATCCCACTTGTGACAGACTGTCCCTCTGGGCCTAGAGGTGAATCTGGGGTGTCACTGGGGTGTTTGCTTTGCTCCATGAGCCACANAGGGAATTCTGCTGAGGGAAAAGCCTTCAGGAAGGCAGAGGGTTTGTCCCAAGCATCTCTGTGTGACACAAAGCCCAGGAGAGGCTCCTGTGGCCACCCCAGCCCCCGAGGGGCTGTGGGGGGCTGTGGGGCCAGTGTCCCACACACAGCCCTGCCTGCTCTGTGACACCTCTCCCTGACCTCAGGAGCTTCATCCCTTGCTCCTAAATCCATCAGTGCAGCTAAAAGCTGTGATCTGGGAGGCCCTGGCTCCAAAGCTGCTGCCCTGGAGGTGGTTTGGGNGTTATTGATGGAACAACTTTGGGGGCCGAGTCTCAGCTCAGACAGAGGCGAAGGAGAAATCCTTGTTTAATCCCCAGGGACTGGAACTGGTGGTGACCCAGAAACAGTTTAATTTTTTTATTGCTTTCCATAGTTTCCCCAGGCTAAAGCTGTCTCCAGTAAAAGAAAACCAGGTTGTTACTGGGGGAGTAAGCAAATTAGCAGACAAGGGCAAAAGCTGAGCAGAGTGGAGGCCCCGGGAGCTGTGACAGCTGAACAGCANTTGTGCCTTTCTCTCCTCTCTTGCTTTTAGTGCCCCACTGATCTGCAGCCCCTTCACCAAGCAATCCATTCTTTGTTTCATTTTTATGCCACTGTTTCAGTATTTCAGAGTATAACCAGATGTTGACTCTTCATTGAATGGCAATTCCACTTTCAGCCTATTGCTTGGTCAGAACCAAATTTCTGATTTCCTAATCACTGAGGGATGTTTTCAGGAGCTTTATTATTCTTTNTCATCTCAGCCACAGTGTGGGTGCTCACTGCTCACCAGGCAGGTCTCCCAGCTATTGCAGGNAATGTTTGGGATAGGGGCAGGAGGGGATAAATATAATTNTATTCTCATTTGCTCATCACTTGGCCTGAATAGAGACCACCACCATCTCTATTATTGCAGGGTTGGAGCAGTCTGACCCTCAGCCTCCATGCCAGCCCTTCATGCCTGTCCTGTGGGATGCTCCAGCTCCCAATCCCACCCCACTGGTGGCTTGGCCAGCACAGAGGGATTTGTTCACTTGTTTGCTAATTGGATTTTGCACTGAAGGGAGCTCCAGAGAGCTGCACCTCTGGCCAANAGCAGCGTGGTGCTGACCCCAGGCCATCAGTGCTAAAAGCTGGCAGGCTCCAGGACATCTTTGTCATCCTGGATCAGTGGGAGCCCCTGAGCACCCACCAGGAGCAGCGAGCAGGACAAATGCTGTGGTGGCACAGATGGAGAATAAACAAGTCTTTGCTCATGTTATTGGGTTGCTAATGAGGAGAGACCTCATCAACCTCCCAGCCATCCCATTNCTCTTGGCTGCCATCTCAGCCAGTCAGGAGCCACACCAGGAGCAGCAGTTCCTTGCATGAGCCAGCTCTGTGAGGGAGATACTTCCAATGGGAAAATGAGAAATTCTCCATTTTCTTCCTGTCTCTGGTATCAGAAATCTCCAGACCACACATCTTCTGCAGAAGGACTGAAGTCCAANCCCAGCTTTTCCCACTGTGTGCTGCCTCCAGCAGCATCCCAAGCCTCTGTAGGATGGGAGACTTTCCATCCTCACCCTGCAGTTCTCATTTCAGGTGTTTCTGCTCAAGCCCAGAGCATTTGGGGGTTATTTTTTTAACCATGACCTCACCTCCACGTAAGCAGAGATGTGTTGGGATTCAGCCACGGGGCTGAATTCACCAGTGCCCCTTTCAAAGCTCAGACAGCTCCATCCCTCTGCCAGGGGTTTTCCTCCTCCCTGTGCCACCTGGNAGCACTGGAGTTGTCCCTCTCCCAGACTGGGTGCAGCCCCCACTGCTCCTTCTGGCCCTGGTCATGCTGCACCCTTATCTCTCACTCACCCAGCAGCGTCTCAGCTCACAAACTAATTAAAGTTCATGTCGCACTGGGAAGATGCAAAATGCTCTCTGAGCACTAGATGTTATTATTTTAAGTTTCTCTTCTTTTTCCTGAGGCNCAGCAGCTCCCTGAATCCCAGCTGGCACACCACATCCAGCCACAAAACACTGCTAATTGGGTGTTTCTCCTGTTGACCTCATTTCTCCAGCATCCTTTGCCTGGGTTTATTTCTGTGGGTTTTTGGGGAATTTTTTGTCAAGAGGGCCTGGAAAGCAGATAAACAGAAACACTTTGCTGAGTGTCTTGGTTGTTCTGTCCTCTCAACCTTGCCCTGTTTCAATGTGTGATAGCTGTTCTTCCCCCATTATCATCTGTTTCACACATCCAAGGAAANAAGAGGCAGAGGGAGAGGGGAGGACAGAGATCAAGGGCAGACTGATGGCTTTGGANGAGGTTCCATTTGGAAGAGGTCACAGACCTCTAGTCTAGGCAGGACCTACACTGTTGCTCCTTCCCATCACAAAGCATTGGCAGGTCCACCATCCTTAAGAAGTATTCCTGGGNCAGGATTTGGATTCTGAAGGGTGATGTCAGACTGATTCCCCTTCAAGGGAGAAGGTGACTTGTGCTATAAANGTTGTAAAGCTCAGCCAGGCTCTGGGACAGCTCCTGCCTGATGAATGCACCAAGTTCATTAGCGACGACTTTGTTCAAGTGTCCCCGACCTGCTTCACCTCCCAGGGAATTGAGGAGTCTCCCATTAATTCCTTAATTGTGTTATTGGGAAGGTGCCTCCTCAGTGTCACCTTGCAGAGGTGGCAGGTGGAAACCTCTCCCTGGTGTTCTCCAGGTGGCTCCTTTCCTTCTTTTGGTATTTGTGAAAACAGATTTGATTCCGTGTGTGGGATTCTGCCCCATCCACCTTCCCTGGCATGAATTCATCGTGCTGTTTCCCACACACCATTCATTACCTCCTTAAAAATGAATGCAGAGAGAAAACACAATTAGATGCTGCTTTGGTTAAATAATACCTTGGAAAAAAACAGAACAATGGCTTGAAAAATAAGGAGAGAGTGAAGATTGCACAATTTGAACTAATGATGGAAATTACCTTGAGTTAAGTTGGATTTTAAATCAGAGGTTTGGGGGATTGTATTTTTTACTTTTCTTTCCAGTGAATTATGACAAATATAGAGGCCTGCTGGATGGATGATTAGATTTTTTTTTTCCTTCTCTCTCCCATCCGCATTGAAAAATGAAATATTTCTGTAATATTAAATCCGTCCAATTGATCAAAGTGTCGTGTCAAAAAATGTTGTAAGCGCTTCTTCTCATCTAACCCCTTCAGCAACTGCAAAGCAGAGACCTTTTCAATCCCTTTCTGGAGGCAGCTGGAGGTTAGAGTGTGCAAGGAATGAGTCTGCATTTCTCCAGCACATTCCCACAGTAGGGACTTACAAAGGGCTGCAGATTTGGCACATGGAATACAGAACACGCTCTCAGCTTTGGAGGTTTGTCTCCTCATAGGGCCATAATCTGTCCTAATACAGCCCTGCCTAGTGATGGGGCAGGAATGGGCCAGAAAAGGGATGAGAAATTGAATTTTTTCTTCCCTGGCTCAGCTTGGCGAGTAACCACTGGGAGATTTAAAGGTGTTTTCCCTCCCCTTGTTTTTCTTTCCCTGCTTACTTTCACTGGAGAACAAGAAAACCAAACAAACCAGAAACCTCAAATATTTGGTCACTGTTTGAGGAAGCAAACACAGAGTGTATCCAAACATTTGGAGAGGTGGGAAGCTGGGGTATTGCACAGCGGGATAAATGCAAAGTGTGTCCAGAAAAGAAAGATTTTTTGGAAAGCTGTCAATAAGGAAAAGCTGAGAGAGTTGGGGGTTGCTTTGTGTACAAAATGAGGATGGTTTTCTTCAAGTGGGTATTGTGGATAAGACTGAACAGTTTTCCAGTGAGGAGAGGAGGAGAAACCAGCTTGGTTTCAGCAAGAAAGCTGAAAGAGGAATAAAACCCCCACTTGTGCTGGGACAGGGAACAGGAGTGTTATGGACTCACCTTCAGCAGCAGCTTCATCAGGAATAGGTNATCCAAATACCTGGGGTTGTTTCCATGCCCCTGGAGCTGCATGGAGAGTGACCCAATATTCCCTTTAATTCTCAGAATCCAATNCTCCAGCGCCTTGTATGGCCTTTGGTTGTGCTGTTTTGACATGAAACTGTGGTTGTCTTCAAAAGAAAACCACGGGGGAAGGGAAGGACNCGTCTGCTGCATCTGTTTGCATATCAGGGAAGGTGTTTGCTCATTCTAGGAGGACTCATTTATTCCTGTGGCTGCACGGGGACGTGCTCAGAACTCCCATGAAATGTGTGAGGAGCAGGAAGTGCTGCTTCATCTCTTGGTGAATGAGCAGAAATTTCAGAGAGCAAAGCAAGGAGTGAAAGGCTCCTGTTGTCTCACTTTGTGCCTCAGTGTCCCCCAGCTGCTGGACACGCATGGGAGATCAAAAGCTGGAAATCTCCATCTCCCACACATTGATCTCTTGGCTTTAGGAGCTCTTTGTGCTATTGACTCACCCTCCTGAGGGAAAATAAGCATTTTCCTTAGTCACACAAATGGACACACGGGTGTAAAAGAGATTAAGTTATTTTTCAGAAAGTCACCANCAGAAATGAGGGAAAATCAGAGAGCATTCCTTCCCTGGCACAGCCCCTGGTGAACCCCTGGATAACCAGGGGAGGGTCTCAAACAGCTCCACAGAAATGCAGCAAAGAGATGGATTGCTGCAACTCTGCTGCTTACCAAATTAGAAACAATTTAAGGATTTAAGGATTAAGTACCATTAATTACTGCCCAACAAATGCTGATCTACAATGGAGCACTTGTGGAAATGGAGAGAGAAGTTTCTGCGTGAATACTAAATGGCTTCATTAATGCTCAGTGCAATTTCATTGAGTGATAAATTAATTAGCTTGATGCTCCAAGAATTCCTGAGCAGGACTGTGGGCACATGTGATGAAGGGACAGCAGGAGCCCAGTGCCCCTTGCCTGGGCAGAGCAGGTCTGGGACACGCCAGGGCAAAGTAAAGGGAGTGAAGAAAGAGAAAGTGGAGTTTCTGAGAGAGGAAAAACCCAAAATGCTGATCTGGATTTCCTCTGATCTGGAGAACTCTGGAGGTTCCAGATGAGAGCAGTGGGATCAAGGTCATTATTTTCCTGTTGCATCTGGAGATGATGCTCCCTCCTGCTGTTGTGCTGCTGATGGTGGGTTGGTTGGACATTATCCCTGCTCCTCATATTTCTGTTCCCTCCCTNCTCTCTGTTCAGCCATAACCACTGGTTTCCTTCGGCTCCATGGCTCGTGCTGGCTGCTCTTGCCATCACATACCAGCATAAGGGAGGTTGGAATTTGCATCCTCATTATCCAACACCTGTGGCAGGCTCTTGGAGCATCTCAGGTTCCCTGGCATTGCTCCAAAGGCAGGTTTACCTGAGCCTGGAGAAAGACTCAGTGCTCCCAAAACCTGGGAGAGCCCCAGTCTGGCGTGGCAGCCCAGCAGAGCAGCGACAGCTTGAACTGGAGCATNTCCTCCCCTAAGCAGAGGAGGAGGAGGAGGGAGCAGCACCCAGCCAGGATGTCTGGCAGTGAGTAATTTCAGTTTCTCCTCGGGCTGTCATGCCATGACAGCTGCCTGGGCAGAGCCTCCAGCACGTTACCTGGAGTTCAGCATCGGATTTCTGTCCCTCAAGACTTTTTAGCCGCCCGTGCCGTCGCAGCGTTATTGATTGCTCAGCCAGCCGTGGCTGGAGCTGGATTAGGTGTGAACACAGCACTGCCCCAGCAGGCCCAGAGCAGGGCAGGATGCTCAGAGCCTCCTTTCTCCATCCACCTTTTTTTAGCTCTTTCCTGCGTTGCTCTTTGGCCGCCTCCTGTGCCTCGCTCTGTGCCTCGCTCTCCCCCAGCACATTTGCAGTTCCTGTAAAAGTTGTGTGATGTGGTAGCTCTGAGCAGAAAGCCCTCCTTGCCCCAANGTTTGGGTTCCCTCAGCTCATTTGGTTCCCACTCCTGAAGGCAGAGGGTGGGAAATGGCAGAGAGACACTTTGCTCCTCCCTGCCAAGGGGAGATGGAACAGTGAGGAGATGTTTGTGCCCCTCAAGGCTCTCCACATCCTCTCCATCACTCCTCTCCCAGCCCCTGCAAGGAAACCCATATTAGGGTCACCAGCTCTTGATATCATGAGACATCAGAACTGTTATTTTGGTGCAGCCTTCAAGGCTTAGCCCAAATATTCTGGTCTGCTTTGGCCAAGAGGGGTGNAGGAATGCAGTGGATGTGGAGACTCTGCTCTGAATGGCCCAGCCAGGCTCCTGGTCCTGGCCTGGCTCACGTTTGGGAGCTCACAAATGAGATGAGCCGAGTTTCTTCCACCTCCCATCCCCTGCCCTGCCTGTGGAGACGTGTCCTGGGTTGCCATTACAGCCCAGAGAAGGAATATCAAATTAACAGCCCTCATGCTCACAACACGCAGAACTCAAACCAAAGTTTTCCTAACGTAATGAGCTGGTATAAAAGCAGCCACAGGGAGACATCCTCAGCTTTATTGGGCTGGCAGAGCCAGGCACAGAGCTGTGCATTCTGGAGTGCCATCTTCTGGCACCTGCAATGTGAACTCATCGCAGTCCTGCGTGGCTGGAGCGATCTGGAAACACAGAGCTGTGCCAGGCACGAGGAAAGCAGCAGATTTCCAGGGTTTTCCAGTGTATCCTTGAAAGATGCATGGAGTGCAGATGCTTTTTTTTGTTTTTTTTTTTTTTTAGCATCCTCCCATCCCTTTGGCTGCCGGTACCTGCCTNTGCCAGCGCGAGGAGCCGCGCATCTGCACGGAGCTGGGAGCGGCTCCCCATGCCAGCTTGGGAAGCATCTGTTTCCTGGTTTATTTATCCCCTCTGCAGCCACCACGGCAGGATAATCTCAGTGACATGCCACATCTTGTTTACAGCNTGCCCCTGAAAAGTTAGAAGTGCGAGTTGTGGGGTGGGGAGGAGGCGGGGCAGAGCGCGGAGCTGGGGACTGAGAGGGGACTTCGGGAAATGTATAAAACATTAAATGACATCGTGGCAAGGCACAGACACGGGGAGAACAATAATTAAAGTAAACAGCACATCAAAAGCCTGGCTAAAACTCACATTTAAATTTCAAGACAACGCAGGAACAGCTCATGTAGCCGTGTGTAAATGTGTTTCCAGGAACCTTTTAAGAATATTAACNATGATGGAAGCAGAACAAAAATGATTCAGACTTTATGTTATGTGACAATACAGGAGGCCACCAGACTCCTGCCTGGCTGTTGGCATAAGGAAGCTGATGAGAGCCTGGATCTTGCCAGAAGAGCAGCTTCCTTTCCAGGGAGTGAGAGATGCTGAAGTGAGCGAGAATGGAGCCTCTTCTCTTGCCAGGGACATGCAGGGTTTCCTTCAGCTCCAAAAAATTATGTGACAGGGCTTCTTTGGGTTTATTCCCTACATCCAGTCCCACCTTGTATCCTGCTGTCTGCTTCCCAGGCTTTGTCCTGATTAGTTTTAAATATTCCGGTCAGGTTCCTGCGAGTTCTTGGTCGGGATCCTCCAAGATGTTGCTGCTTTCTTGACTTTCAATTTGCTTGCAGCCACCAGTCGCTCCTGGTGCTGCCTCCTCCTCCATTCCAGCCTGGAATCACCACACCTGAGGCCTGAATATAGCAGAGAACATAATTGGAAAACTCAGGTCAGGCCCAAAGCCATGCAAGACAAGCTGAGCAGCCCCTTCCCTCCCCAGCACGTTTGAATTAAGGGCCAGAAATCAGTGTCAGATTTGTCTGGACTCCAGCACTGAGTACCTTTGGGCTATAGAGCAAATCTCTTAATTATTCCCCGTGCCTTTTGCCCTCTCCTGTACAAGGACTACAATAGCTCTGTCCTTGGGGAGCCCGAATTCTCCTTAGTCCTGATAATGCTGTGATTTACAGAGGATTTCCCAACGAGCCCTCAGGGCACGGTGTTACCTAATGGAAGTAATTAAAAAGCACTGGAAGTGACCCCCTGAAAGTGCAGGCAGCTGCAGATGGAATGGGGGAATTAAGAGGCTGCAGAGAGCTGCAGGAGCTCGTGCTCTATGCTGTGCCACAGAGGGATCAGGAAGGGGATGCCAGGAGGGCCTGAGCAGGAAAATTTCAGGTGGTTTGTTTTCTCACTTGACTCTGTACTTTCATGAGGCCTTTTGGATGTTTCAGGCTGGGGAAATTCTTGGGGGACTGCATGAAGGTTTCACTTCCCACAAGTTCAATTTGAGCTGCACCAAGGGAAATATAGATTGGATATTAGGAAAAGAGTGATAAAGTACTGGAATTGTCTGCCTGGGGAGGTGGTGGAGTCACCATCCCTGGATGTGTTCAGAAAGAGACTGGATGTAGCNCTCTGTGCCATGGTTTAGTTTAGATGTTAGGGCGTGGGCTGGACTCTGATCTTGAAGGTCTCTTCCAGCCTAATGATGCTGAGATTTTGCAAATCTGTAATTTTCCAGTAGTTGGAGTCTCCTGACTTTTCTGTTTTCTTGGAGCAGTAGAAAACTTTTCACAGCCTTCTGTGCTGCAGCTCCCAAGCTGCTGCTCAAAGGAGAGCATTCACTCCCACTGGCAGCATGGAGAGGTTTAAGGTGGAGATCAGGGAAAGCTCTGCTGGGCACTGCCCAGGGAATGGGCACCCGAGTCTGCCAGAGCTCCAGGAGCTCTCAGGGATGCCCAGGGTGGGATTGTTGGGGTGTCTGTGTTGCTCCTGGGCTATTTGCATCCCAAGTTCACNGGAGGTTGTTCCCACATCCCAAGGACAAGCATTGCATGGACCAAACACTTTCTTCATCAAACTCTCTGGCCCTCAGAACAGGAAAGCAGAACTTGGTTTGGAGAAAGAGCAGCACAAAACACACTCAGGGTTTTTTAGTGCCTGGTGAAAATCCAGCCCCACACAAAGCCCTTTCCCAAAGCCAGGTTTAGCCAGGACAGGATTTCCCTTTTTTCCCCTTGCACAGAGAGTGGCTGAGTCTCCCGTCAGAATTTTCCCAGCATGCAGATGTTGTTGTGACCTAGATGCTTAAGCTTTCATTTACTGCTGAAGTTTTGCATTTAGAGGTCTTAAGAGTTCGGATCATGGGCTGTCTGGAGATCTCCAAAAGGGAAAAATACCGAGGGCAGCTCANGAGTTCCGAGAGAAAAGCGATTTGACGTTCTTATGCCTCCACTTATTGGCAGCCCACAATGAGATGTAAAGAAATGTCAGAAAATCCCATGAGCACGTTGGTTTGGATTGGGAAAGAATTGCAGTTCGCCTCTGCCTGGAGGCTACGAGTCGCTCTGCTAATGCGGGAGGCACTAAAATGACCCCTTTGTTTTTCCTATGATCACTTCTGATAGCGCGCTCTGCCAGAGATATCATATCTTTGATCTCTCTGTGCTGATGTTAAGTCTCTCTTGAGTTCAGTAGCATCTCCTTGAGATTAATACTTCATGGCATTCTCAGCACCAAGCTGTCCTAACCCATACATCACAGGATGTCACGCTTCGCACTCGCCTCTGCCTCAATGACTTCACGCTGGCACCATAAATAACCCTTGGCTGGCTCCGCTCTCTGCCCCTGTGTGCAGAGCTCCACGAGGGGAGGTGAGGAGGGAAGGGATGCTCCTGTGGCCACAGCAGGCACGAGGATGTCCCTGCCTCCCTCCCTGCAGGGATTTTGTGAGGGTTGTTCTTGCTCTGTCCAGGGAGGGACCGCGCGGCGCTTGCTCTGCAGCTCCTTACAGGGAGTGACACAGCGAGGTGCCCCAAGGGGACCCATCTGCCAGGCAGCTCCTTCCACATCTCCAACGTCAGGCCACTCAGGAAAATCACTGTCTGCTTCCCACTCTACTTTCTGCTGCTTGATTTGCTTCCAAGGGCTGGGCGAGCAGACCGGGCTCCTTTAGCAGGACAGGCTGGGTGTAAAAACACCTTGTTCCTGCTCTGGGAGATGTGTGAAATGCTGAGCACCAAAATTCAGCTGCAGCTGACTCAGAGCCCTCTGAAAGCCTTTGATCATCACAGGAGGCTATGGGTGCAAATCCCCCACCTTGCCCAAAGAAAAAGAAAGGAGTTTTAAGGGAATTTAGAGCATCACATACAGCAGGTGTTGGGGTTCTTGAAATGCCCCTTGTTGAGAAGGATCTGGCTGCTGAGGCCTTGCTGCTCTTGGGATTGAAACAAGGTCATGGAAACGAGCAGTGGAAGTCCTGGTGTTGGGAGTGCTTGAGTATGAGGCTGGGAGATGTCCCCAGGGCAGGAAATCTGCTGTGGTCTGAGTGGTTTGGAGTGAAGAGGACTTTGCAAGGTCTTTTTTTAACCCAGGGTCCATCACTTCCATGCNGAGTCTTGCTCTCAGGCACAGGGTGGGATTCTTGGGATGTCCTGTGCAGGGTCAGGAGCTGGGCCCAATGACCCAGCATGTCCTGTGACTCTGTGGTTTCCATGGTTTTGCTGGTGCTGCTGATGCTCAAGGTGCTGTTCAGTGACCCTGTGCTGGGGACTGGGGACGTGAGTCTTGTTCAGTGCTGAAAACACCTCGGGCTTCCCCTCTTCAGCCTCAGTGACTCTGTGAGCTCAGGGGTCCACGGTGTGACCTCCCACCCCTCAGGCNCCTCCTGCTCTGTGCTGAGCAGGAATGAGCTGTGCCCTGTGTGCCCAGCCCAGAACAGTCTGTGTCATTTCTGCACAGCGTGGGGTTAGAGAGGGAAAACCCTTGGATTCCTTGGATTCCTTGGATTTAGAGGGATAATTGAAAGGAGGAAGGGAGGTCCTGGGGGAAGGAGTGGAAGTGCTGGCACTCAGCAGGGCTGAGATGAGACATCCTGCAGCCCATGACCCTCCTGTTTGTGCCAGACAGGCTCTGTGTCCCCTCAGGTCCCTCCACAGTGCTCCCTATGGACAAAGGGGCTGTTCCCTCTCATTTCTGTTATAATCTCCTCTTTTAATGCGTATTTCATCCAATTCAAGGCCAGTTTGGATGGGGAAACAGCTCGATCTAGTGGGTGCCATCCCTGCCCATGGCTTGGGAAGAGGTGATCTTCCAATCCAAACCCTTCTGGCATTCTCTGATTTAAGGTTGGAAGCACCACTTGCCCAGAGCCAAAGGATGCCTGGCCCCAAGAGGACCCACCAAACAGACAAAAGAAGGGATGNTTGCCCAGGAGGGCACACCATGAGGCTTTTTTTTTTTTTTTTTTCAGTTTAATCCTGGCTGGATTGGCCATTTCTGTGCTGAAGTTGGGATGTGAAGCAGACTGTGCTCCACCTCTGCTGCTTCCTCTAATAGCAACCCAAATAATTAGCCCTGATAAGCCTGGCCCTAATGAGAGCCTGTTGCTAATGGGGTGCAGCAGGCTGGGAGTGCAGGTACCACGTGTGCCTCGTGGGCTGGGTGGCTGCTAACGAGAAGGGACGATGCAATTAGAGAAACCCCCTTTTTTCCTAATTTTCCAGCAGTCTCTGGGAAAAAAGGGTTTCATTTTTTAAAGTTCTGTCACACCAGGTTAGAGTATTAACAACCACGGTTNGCTGCTATCTGTATTTGTTCCATTTGTGGCATTTATGATGGTTATCCACATTAATTATTTCGCTGCTTAAGTCCCTTCTAATTTCAGAGCACTGTTATTTCCAAGAAAGATGGATATTAAATATGCCACACATCAGCACAGGGTGGCATTACACCGTGCTATTAAGTTCTGATGCGAGGACTTGGCAAAAAATAACTTTGCTATTTGTAATCACCGTGAAGTGTTTTAGTGTTGCAGCTTGGAATAAGAAATAAAGATGATGACAGGAACTGATTTCTTATTAGNACGAGGTGCAGGAGTTTACATAAATCAGGATGGAAATAACGAGGTAACCCTTGGCTGGCCAAATCCACCTGGGGTGGCTGTTGGATGTGGCTCTAGCTGGGTGCAAAGTCTTTGAGGGGACCTCACTGAGGGCTGCTCTGGAGCCA
>OAMK01000091.1:571091-584018 GCA_900205225.1 Saxicola maurus maurus
GCTCAGGAGTTAAACAGGAATTATTTTGGATGGCTCACCACTCTTTTTTTTCTTTTTTTTTTTTTTTTTTTTTTTTTTCTAAACCCAAGTCAGGACATTTGATTTCAGCACTGAGGGGTTATTTTTCACATTATGGTCACTTTGGTTTGAAAACATTGCCACTGGCCATTTGTTGAGTTTTGTGAATCAGGAAAATAATCATAGTAATAAAAGAAAATACTTGGATGATTCACTATGTCCTTTGTCAGCTTTTCTTTCTCTTGGAAAGAAGATGATAAATTGGGTGCANATTTTTCTCCCAGCTCCCATGATAACACTGGGGATGGTGTTTGTGGTGAACCTGTAAATATTTCCTGATGTCCCACATTGTCCCTNGCTCTTACCAAACTCAAATCAGGGGGTGACAGCAGCTCCTTTGGAATGGAAACCACTCTGGCACACAAACCTGGGTATTTATATGCATGTAGTACATTTCTTTTCCCTCTTGCCATGTCATAAAAGCCCTGTCAGATTCCTTTGCTTCAAAGTCCTCCAGTCAGACCTTGAGGCTACCTGAAACCTGAGGACTCCTTTGTGTCCTGTAAATCGATATNCATGGGGAAATACAGACATAAAATAAGGATTCAGTGAAATGAATAAGCCAGNATCCAAATAAACAGGCTGCAAGCAAAATATGGGAAGTGGGAGATGGGAAGGGAATTGATGATTTGTGATGAAATTGGTGTTTGCAGCCTTTTCCCCTTCACCCTTTGCTGCTGCAAGGAACCCTCACGTCTCTTTTGCTCCTTTTTTATGGAACTGTGAACCCAAAAATGCTCTTTTTGGGTGGTTTTGCTGTTTGGAGGTGCTTGAGCTCCTGGAGGTCTGAGTGTCTCTGCCTGTTTGAGCACAGGTACCAAAAACTGATTGCATTTCTTTTTGTTCTCCAGCTTCCCACAACCTCTCCCATGGTCCCTGTCCTGCTTCCATGGGGATCTGATTCCCAAAAAATCTCTTCAATGGTCCCTGTCCTGCTTCCATGGGACTCAACTTCCAAAAATCTCTTCCATGGTCCCTGTCCTGCTTCCATGGGACTCAACCTCCCAAAATCTCTCCCATGGTCCCTGCCCTGCTTCAGCAGGGCTCAGTCCCCCAAAAATCTCTTCCATGGTCCCTGCCCTGCTTCAGCAGGGCTCAGTCCCCCAAAAATCTCTCCCATGGTCCCTGCCCTGCTTCAGCAGGGCTCAGTCCCCCAAAAATCTCTTCCATCCTCCCTGTCCTGCTTCCATGGACTCAGCCCCCCAAAAATCTCTCCCATGGTCCCTGCCCTGCTTCAACAGGGCTCAGATTCCCAAAATCTCTCCCATTTTGTGTCTGTCCCCTGCTCCTCCTGTGGCAGGAGCTNCCTGGCAGTGATGCCCTCTCAGCTCCACCCTCCCAGTGCTGCTCTGCTGGCAGCTCAGGGAGCAGAGAGTTTCTCCTCTTTCTTCCNGGGCTGGATTACAGCCTCTCCCTGCAATTTCATTGTGATCAGATGCATGAGTGGTGCTGCTCCATAAGGCTGGAGAGGCAGTCAGGGATGTGTTCACCATGGTTTATTTCCCTGGTTTTTTTTCCTTCCTCTTCCCTTCTATTTTTTTCCCACCTTCACTGGTTTGCTGACTGTCATTTCCCCCAACTTCCCCAAGCCAGAAAATCCCCACAACACTGCTACCCCCAGTCAGATCAATCCATGACATTCTTTGTTTCCTTTTTCTATTTTTTCCCCTTCCCTTGCCCATGTTTCTGCTCCATCCTCCTTTTTTTTCATTCCACCTGATTGGTGCCAATCTTTACAGTCAATACACTTTACACCACATCCCATTAGAAGTAGGAAAAGCAGAATTTAGGGATAGTCTTGAGATGGGAGGAGGGAGAAAGTGCAGCTTGCAGCCCAAATTTGAAAGAAGTGTGCCAAGCACCTCCCAAGGCAGAGAGATGGATAGGGAACCATCTCTCCCTGCTCCCTAATTTACAGCCCTGACAATACAATGCTGTTAGTGAGCATCCATCTTCGGGTATAAAGGGGGGGAGGAAAAATGAAAATAATAAAAAAAAATCATTATGTGCCTTTCAGCATTGACCAGCCCGAGGAGATGCGAGTTATTCTTAAGAAAGTCGTGTATCTTCTTTATTTTGGCATCAACATAAATAAAATTACTTATCTCTCGGATTTAAATGCTCTGCACCTTTAGCAGGCAATAAATTCTTCTCTCCTGTCCCTTTATGGATTTATTTCTCTCTCCATCCTTCACCTCTGAATATGAAACTGCAGTTTCTCTGCCCTGCTCCTCAGGGGGAGGACCCCAAAGTTTCCTCCATCCTNCCACTTGATCTGACATGACCAACTCTGCCTCACTGTGCTTTCCTTCCTGGATTTAAAGTGGAGACAGGACAGTAAAATAATCATTGTCTTGGAAACAAACGTGGATCCTCATCATGGTGGAGCAATAAAATCCAAAGTGGATTTTCAGGTGGGATCAAAGTGAAATTGGTTCATGGAATCATAGAATAGTTTGGCTTGGAAGGGACTTGGAAGATCCTTTAATTCCAATCCCTCTTGTTCCCACAAAATGGCTCAGCCCTGCACTAAGAGGGGACAGGTCCCATTGGCATCATCCCACTTAGAAAATCCTGCAGGAAAATCCACGTTTTCCTCAGAATGAAATCCAAGCAGAAAACCCAGGAAATCTTTTGTCAGGAAGATTTTGCTCTTGCCCTTGGAAGTCCAAAGGGGTTTGGGATGAGCAGTTTGTCTCACAGGTAGAACTGCAACAGGGAACAGACCCCTTACCTACACTGATTTTTTTTTTGTTTTTAATTTAGATCCCATGTTTTTCCAAAGCCTTCTATTTTTTCCCAACCCAAAATAACCTGGCAGCAATGACATTTTAACAGGAAATTAAATGAAAACATTTATTTTGAATTGACATTTTGACTTGNAACGCTGATTTGTTCCAGATTTTTAAGCCAGGGAGCAGCAACGCACAGTTGTTGTAAATGAGAAAAAAAAAAAAAGAGGAATATATGAAAAACAGCCACAAACTCTCAGGACATGTCAGGGACAGAGAGGAGACACTTGGCTGCTGGGGAGTTCTCTNGGGAAGGACATAGGAGCCAGATCAGCTTCTGCACCAGCCCACCTTTGCATCTAATTGGAAAGAAGCAGAAAAAGGGCAGTTTTCTGTTTTCATGAGAAAGGCAGAAATTTCTGTGAGGTGCAGAGAGTGAGAATTGATTTTTCCCATCTGCCTCTCTCCACCGCCGTTGGAGGCTGAAACTGTTGATGTGCTGAAGTTTTGCCTTCTTTAAATATCACTGGTATTTATTTTCATTATTGGCTCTTAATTCTAACGAAGCTGAAGTCTCCTCTGTGCCCTGGTGGGGAATTGATCCCAAAAAAGCATCTAGAAGCGTTGGGTTTCTTGGTCTGCAAACATCCTTTCATCTCTGCAGCATCCCATCTGTCTGTCTAGCTGCTGCTCCACTGCTTCCTTCCTCTTCCCTGTGATCGCAGCCACCACGACCTGTGAAATGAACATTTTCATAAAATCTTCGTTTGCATTTCAAACGAGGCAGAGGCACAGAAACCCACAGGAAAGGAGGAAAAAAAAAATAAATAAAAAAAAGCACAAAAACCAACTTTGCTTTCTTGGTTCCTCCTCGTTTCTCGCATCTGAAGAGATTATTAAACGTGTCTAAAGGTAAAATCTCAACTCTTCCCTTCCTGCCTCTAATGGAAATGGTTTTCCTTGGATGTTCTCTTCCCTTCAGCCTCTTCTGGTACAGTTTGGATGGGCTTTTGTCCTGTTATGATGAATTTGTGTGATGTTGCCCTCTAATGGCTGATCAACAGGAATTTTAGGAAGCCTGCCCAAGAAATCCTCCTTTATTTTCTTATGAGAANTGGTGGGAGTTTGGAGATAAAGGATGTGGGGGTTTCTCTGTACCCAACAGAGGAGTGGAAANTGCACATGAAACTCTCCTTTTGTTGCTTTTCCAACCCCCTTGTCACTCATCCCTCTACCCCAAAATAGAAAGAACCAAAATTAGATGTTTAGGGTGGCATTTTTTTCCCCCACCAGCCCTTTCTTGGCTGCCTCCATGCTGCAGGAGATCCTTGAGGACCTCAGCAGATGGCTCCCAGCACCGACAGGAGCTCCTCTACTCAGTTCCTCTTTGAACAAGGGAAAACATTTTGACTCAAACTTTCATACATAATGATGAGGGTTGGTTACCCAAATCCACACATTTTCTTTAGTCGTTTTCATTTACTACTGTTTTAAATTATTTCACAGCCTTGCAAATCTCCTCCTGACAGCCAGAACCCAGGCACAGAAAGGGAGAGAGAGAGNAAAAAAAACCCCACTAAGCGTTCATTTCTCACATAATATATTCCAATCCTGTTAGGTCGTGCTGGTGAAGGTAATATTTCTGGCATTCATTTAATGAAATTGACAGTGATGAATGGTTAATTATACAAATTACATTCTTATTAAATCCCCTGGAATCACTGCCTTAGAAAGTCTTAGCTATGGACTTCTTGTGCTAGATACTTATTTTTTTTTTTTAGGAGCATCTTTACTGCTGGCTGCTGCAAAACCGTCTTCCAAAAAACCTTGAAAAGCATTAAAAATCCCCTAGTTAAGTCAATTACTGCAGATAAGTTAATCTTAATGGGATGCTTAAACCCCTGTCCTTGCATGAGTTTACTTTTCATCCCTTGCTCTCGGCTCTGGAGGCGCTGGAGAGAAAAGTTTTCCGACGATTGTTGTGACAAACGGATTAAGAGTGGATAAACAGGGCTGGATGCAAAATTTGCATTCTGACTGGTTTGTAGCAGCATTTTCTCACTGAAATTTCCCGTTTTGGGGTGGGGAGCAGCAGGATGCCTGCGTGTCCCACTGGATCAGTCACTGGGTGGGGATGCAATGCCCTGGGAACTGTGGGCTGGTGATGAAGAATTGCAGAATCGTGGGATCATTTAGGCTGGAAAAGCCCTCTGAGACCACAGAGTCCAATCATTAACCAGCACTGCCATGTCCACCACTAAACCTTGTCCCCAANTGCCACNTCCACATGGCTTTTGAACACTTCCAGGGAAGTAGCACTAAACTAAGTTTGATCCCTTTGTACAAAACCAGCCAGGGACAAGTCTGATTTCCCAAGAAGCATTTTTAGGAAGAGAAGGCACCAACCTTTAACCCCTGCTTATTCCCAGGGTGTTAAATCCCAGTCCCAAACACATGGTTTTAATTGCAGGGCANGAGATGAGCTGGCATTATTAAGCAGGGACACTCAGGAGTAAATGTAATAAATAGACTGTTAAGTTAAGCAAGTTTTCAGCTTCAGCAGTGAGAGTGGCCATCTATCCTGCATGGCTTTCTGCATGCTTCATTACCACATGTAACCACACTGGAAAAATCAGCTTTATCCCTTCTAATTAGATGATAAGTTCCCTAAGATGTGTGTTAGTGCTGCCAGGCACCTGAGGCTCCGCCACCTCCCGCAGCTCCCGGGGAAATTTATTACCCAGCCTCATATTAGACTTAAGTTAACATCACTTAATCTTCTTACTCGACAGAGTTATGTATGAGGCACTCAGGATGTATTGGCCAGGATTTAGGGGCTCTGAAGGAGGGGTGGGTGCAAGGGGGTGGAGTGCTCTGAAGGTGATCAGGATTTATTTTATTTATTTCCCCATCCCCTTATTTCTGCTGATGTCCCAAAGGGACAGAGAATCTCCTGCAGCCTCTCCTTATTCTTTAACTAAACTTCAGGCTGGTTTTGCCTGGCTCTATCCAGAGAACAGCAGCAGTCAGTGATTAAGAAAGAAGCCATGACCTCTTTGAGGAGGGAGGAGAGCATGGAGTGTTGTTGGGCACTAGCAGAGTGTCACCAAAAATCAAAAATCCTCTAATGATGTAGGCTGCAGAACAGTGTTCAGCAGGTCCAAAAACAACCACTGGAGCATGCCCANCTGCTTCCAGCAGCTCTCTGGTCCTGGCCCCAGGTTCTTTCAGCCCAGAGAAAAATGGGAGTTGTTTTCTTCCTTATTTTCCACCTAATTTTCCAGGGAGGCTGGAGACACAGAGATGTTGCAGAGAATTGCCACAATTGAGCTGCTTGTTTTGATTTGGATTTGGGGTTTCATCCATCTCCCTCCTCCCTCCTCCCCANGATCTGTGTCTCCATAGCAAAGTGCTGAACCCTTGGTGCCTTCTGGAGCCTGGAACAAGCCAAAGGCAGGAGAAATGATGGAGCTNCCATCACATCTCCCTCTTCTGACTCAATAAGCTTCATAATCTCTGTATAACCACCTATATCACACCAAGACAGGAGGAGCAGGGGGAACTTTATGAGCTGGTTAGAGCAGGCAACTCCATCACCAGCCATGACTATTATTATAAAATATTCTGGAAGTTAACTCAATAAAAAAACTAATAATGAGAGGAACCATCTCTGCCTTTGTTTATGGCTTCTTTAAGTGTATAAATGAGCACGAGGTGATTAATGAGGGTGATCTGAGAGAGAAAGATTTGCATGCACAGTGCTTGAATTATTTCCTTATTGCATGTGCTTCCCAGTCCCTCTGTTTATTGTGCTGCTCAATGCTATTTAATACAGAATGACTAAAGTTATGAGATCCTATTTATTCCACCTGACACTGTCCCCTCTGCCAGCTCAGCCCCTGGGACAGATAGCGCATGCACAATGAATTCAGAAAATATATTAAAAAGCAATTATAAACTCCCTGCCTTCGGTGTCCTGGCCTTATTCTTCACAGAGCTCCCAGAGCATTTGCATAATGTCTACAGGCTCTAGTGGAGTTATCAAAACATGAGCAGTCTCTCTCTTATTTTCAAGAACTGATGGATTTAGGAGTTAAAGGTTGCCAGAGGTGCCTTGGTACCCTCCTTCTTCACGCCCTGGTAAATGTTGCTGGTGCCAGTAGCTCGTCCCCTGCCCCACCAGCCACCCCAGGAGATGATGGCAGCCAGAATTTTGACAGCTCAGCACATGTTTCCTGCATTAAGCAACAACATTTGCTCTTCCCACCACCATGGCTCTGATATTAGAATTCCATTCTTTTCCTGGGTTGCTTTCCTCACTGCTTTCTGCTTTGTAGACTTCTCAAAATCTCTCTGAGGGACAGGAAGAACATCAGACNGAGCCATTCCTATGTGATGGGATATTGCAGGGTAAGATCCTGTTGACTGTGAGCTGGATTNCACCTCTCACTCCTTCTCCAGAGCTCTTCAGCCAGAGAATTCCTATTCCACACTGGCACTGGGAGCATCCTGCACATCCATGGCCCAGGGGTTGTGTGCTGAGGCACAAACCCACCAGTCTAAGACTGTTTAGCCCTGCAAGGCTGACAGGCACCAAAGAGCCAAAAACACAACTTAGGGGCTTCTTTGAATTTGTAACAGCACATTGTGTAGTTTCAATGGGATTTTGGGGTTAAAATGATGGTGAAACTGGGGTGTTTCATCATTCACANCTGGGGAAAAACTGCAACTGAATCAATGCAACCTTGCCAGGTTGTGCTGGAAATACTTCTCACCTGGATATCCCACTGGTTCATTATTGATGTCTTCTCTTACGCATAATAAAACATGGATATGCTGCAAATCCGAGGTGCTGTTGAAGCAGCTGGCACTGTGTGTCTCCATCTAATTACACACAGTCCTTTGGGTTTCATTCCAGCTCCGCCATAATTCTCTTCCGCAGGATTTTAACTCACTCCCGGCACAAAACGCTTCATCTCCGTTAAAAGTGAGGGTGAGAGAAAATAAATTAGCATTTCAGGAAGTACTTGAAGGCTTTCACAGCCTGTCTTTCCCCAGAAACTGTTTATCAAGCATCTTAATACCGACCAATTTGTACACCTCAAAAATGCATTTATTCTGTAAATTGTTTATAGAAAACCAACAGAAGGAAATGGGCTTTGCTGCTGTTGAATTCATTAGTAGCAGACTGGCTGATTGCTTTTATTCCTCCTAACCTATTGTATATTTGATTTGTTTGAAATATTTTATATACCTCAGCACTGAATGCATTCTGTGCCAGGGGCTTCAGGGAGTTAAATCAGCCCCAAATTGAGGAGTCAGACAGCACCACTGCTTTTTGCCCCACATGTTGTTTTTGTTGGAATAGTTAAGAGAAGATGCAGAGTTCCCAGAGCAGCTGTGGCTGTCCCACCCTGGAATTGCCCAAGGCCAGGTTGGACAGAGCTTGGAGCAACCTGGGACAGTGGGAAGTGTCCCAGGGGTGGGATGAGAGGAGCTTTGAGGTTCCTTCCAACCCAAACCATTCTGGGTTCTATGACAAGTTATTATGTGNTTTATCACCACTGTTCTCTTGCAGTTTTCCCCTTCTGCAGAGCTGCTCTGCATCCCAGAGCTGTGGGCTCACTGCACACTTGTGGTTGGCAGTGCCATGGGGACAATTTAGGGCAANGTGGCAGGACCTGTACTTGGTGATGGAGTTTGTGTCACTGTGGGTTTCCTCAGGGAACACTCCTTAAATCCCTTAATCCTTCCTGGCTGCTCAGGTTTTTGTTGCTCCTTCAGAAGAGGGGAAAATGCCCTGAGAAAACCNTCCCAAAGTGGTGTTTCCTCACTCAGGGACACGGGGCTGCAGGGGGAGCAGGCACAGGGGAAGTCCCAGTGCTTGGGAAGAGCAGCTCTGTGAGGAGCAACTTCCCAGGGCTCAAACAGCTGAGTGAGGCACAGAAAACTCACTGAGGACATGAGGCCACCCTTGGGTTCTGCTGCTGAGTGTCCCCAGCCCNTGCCCAGTGCACCCAGTGGCACCTGCAGAATACCCTGGAGCACAGATCCTGCAGGTTTACCCACTGGCTGCATCTGGTGGGGGCTGCCATGGGATGCTTTGCCCNTCTCTGCCCAAATTCCATTTTCTCCAGGGCTCTGTCCTTGCAAAGTGCCTGTTCTGGGGAGCAGCTCAGGGTCTGAATGCTGCTCTTGCTGCCAGTGCCTGGTGTTTACAGGACCCAGGCTGTGGATCTGTGCTTATATTTGCATGTGTTTCACTGTGTTTCACCCAGTTTGTAACAGGGTTCACCTGCTGCTCTGGGTGTCATGACTTCCAGAGTATAAGAAATCAGGACTCCCCAAAACTTTTTTGCTGTCTCTGGAGTCTTGTTCTGCTGTTCTGTATTGGGNGATCTAAGGAAGAAGTGAGAGGAACAGAGTTCCTGGGCTGGAAACAGGCCCCAAACCCCCATTTTTTGTGATTTGATAGTAATTCTGGTTCACTAAAGATAAGTACAGGATCCACTTTGACCCAGGAGCTGCTTCATCCCTCCTGTGTGAGGAGCATGTGTCCTCACTGCCCTTCTGTGCCACACAGGACAAGATCCTATGGGAAACTTCATCCCTGGTCCAGTGCCAGGCCCTTGTTTGGGANGTGGTGGACAGGAGATCTCTTTGGTCACAGCCTTGGGCAGCTCTAATCAATCCCTGCCTGTGCTGTGTGTGCAGAGCACCAGGTTTAAGAGGAGATGGATGGTGTTGAATCTGAGAGGCAAAGGGAGATTTTCACCTCCATGGCTCCAGAACAANCCCCTGGAAAGTCAATCCATCAATTATTTGCATTTCTCTCCTCTCCAATACTCTTCCATTTTCTTCTCCTGCAAGGTGCTGGGCTTGAATTTGAGTGTGTGAGTGAATAAAATATATACATTTGGCTATAAAATATGTAATACTGAAGGGAAAAACGCTGAAGGGAAGCAGGACAGGGGCCACATGTTCCTCACAATTTTCCAAAGCAAAGGGGCAAGATAACCTCCAAAGGTCAGAAATACCATAAAAATAATGGTGTAATACCCTCAGCAGAGGCTCATCTTTTGCTGCTGTGGCTTTGGGTTTGGTGGCAGAGAGCTGGCACAGGGAGAGGATGTGTTTTCACTGGGAGGAGGGTGTTGGCTACTGNTGGATGTCAGTGATGCAGTTTTATTGTGAAGGAGCTTGTGTGTTGTCCCAGTCACACAGAATTCCCTGTGGACATCTGCATGACTCCCANATATCACAAAGCCTGTGTGGATCCCTGCCAGCATCCTTCCTGAGGCTGAGCCAGAGCTCCAGGCTGGGATGGGATCCTTTGCAACATCTTTTGGATCCTTTGCATCCANCTGCACTAATGGTTGCACTCAGTGATCTCAGAGACTTCTTCCANCCTAAAAATTCCATGATCTTCAGCTCCCTGCTGAAAGCAGCAAGGAGAGGAGGAAAGATGGGGCCAGGACTGTCTGGCTTCAGAAAGAAAAGGAGGGAAAAGAAAAAGGGGAGCAGGCTGGTGTTGAGGGGGATGGAAGGGTGGCATTTCTCAGCCAGTCAAAGCTTGCAGGAAAACAAACAAAGCCTTTTCCAGACCCTNAGCCTCCAGTGAAGGGAGGCTTTTAGCTCCTTGGCAGGGCTCCTTTGGAAGCCTTGGCATGACCCACTTGGGAGCCAGCAGGAGACTTTCCCCCCTCTTTGAATAGAAGTAAATGGGAGAAGGAAAATAAAAACAGAAGAAAGAGGCAACAGTGCTTAGGAGAGAATTTTGACACTGGGAAAGAATATTTGCTTTAAAGGGACAAATCCTGTCTTTTCCCCTCCTGTCTAAAAAACCTCCTCATCCCAGCCCTGCTCTGGAGGAGGATGTTTGCACCTGCCTGTGGCATTGTTGTTCTGTCTCCATTCCTCCTGCACCTAGGCTAGCAAAAATGCAGGTGTTCNTCTCCTCCTTCACTCAAAGCCTGGACAGTTCTGGGGTCTGGGGCTCTCCCTCCATGCAGGGAAATCTGGGTGCAAGCCAAGCCCTGAGCATTGCTGTGAGGTGGGCAAGGCATGGCCAGAATGCCACAATCCTGCCCCAGGAGAGGANCAGCTGAATGGTGTGGGCATGGGGGGTTTAATCCCACATCCCTTCCTCTTCCCTCTGTGCATCCTGGGGAAGGGAGGGATCTCAAAGGAAAAGGGTGGATCCACCCCAAAGCTGCCGTCTTGTTTTCCATGGGAGAGAGACAAAACTTTCTGCTGAGCTCGACTTCAAAGGCAAGCAGCAAGCCTGGAGAAATTNATTTTAGAAATTCATGTACAGCTGCATTAGTTCGGGGCTTCACATGTTTTATCCACTTGTCACGATTAGACATTATTATTATTGCTGCAAACAGAGATGGCTGAGAGATAATAATTCTTTATGAACCTCCAGTCACAATTAATGTGAGCTCCATACTTGTCCATTTACTGAGTTTTAAGCTAATCATTCCTTATATGTGTTTCAAGCCTTTAGTGAAGTACAAATAATTTGAACTAATTAGCTTATTAAAAGAAGGGAATGAAAACAAATGGCACATGAATGAATTGTGGGATTTCATATGGAATTAATATCTCACTAATACATGTGGATTTGGTAAATTCATTATGCATTCATAATCAGACCTGATGAATCACCTAGCTAATTCAGGAGTAATTAGGCATGAACCACTGACACTTATTTTAAAGTGCTACCAAACTACTTGGCTCCATCCTAAGGACTCAATTATGGTCTCCAAGGCACGGGGAAGCACTGTGAAACCTGCCAGGGTGGCACAGTGAGACCCTCTGGGAGTGGGGCTGTGCTCTGGAGATCAGGTGTACCCTGGGAGGTATCTGTGTCCCCTTCCCTGGAATTAACAGTGTCTTGGAACCTGCTCGTTTCTCACTCCTTGGCAGGTGATGCATTAGCAATCCTTGTAATTATTTATTTTCTGTATTATCATTGTGCAGTGCAGCGCCTTCCTTGTCCAGCATCCCACGGAATGTGGGGCTGATCCAGCCCCCCTGGCCCACCCAACCTCGGAGAGGGGATGTGGGGACACAGTCCCAGCCAGCCTGAGNGCTTTGGAGGTGTTGAGGCAAAAGGAGGAGCTGGAGGAGCCCTGCTGAGAGTCCCAGGGGAGGGAGGGGTGGCAGAAAGCACCGAGGGTGTGATGGAGCGTGGTGGGAAGCCTGGAGTGAGCTGGCACAAAAACTGGGAGGGGTGGCTGTGTCACAAGGAGGGCAGTGGTGCTGATCTCTGAGCTGTGGGTCACCAGCAGGCAGAGTTTGCATTGCAANGAGAGGAAAGGAGTGTGGTACCCAGGGAGGAAGGCTCAGGGGAGGGCTTGAGCCTGTGGAAGAGNAGGATGATGCAGGAAGGCTCCTGGCTGAGGTGAAATTGTGCATTTCAGAGACTGAAGAGTTGTGTAGCAGCCAGGTTGGGCTAGACCTGATGGTGAGGCATCCCCAAGGAGAGGCAGGGTGGCAGCTGGGGTGGTGGAAGCACCCACTGCTCCCTCTGTGCCAGAGATCTTCTGCCACTGAGTGGAACCTCCACTGCACATCTGTGACTCATCTGCCTCCAGGTACCAAATTTGTGTTTGCAGATAAGATTATCCAGGGATTAATTGTAGAGGGAGAAGAGAAATGTAGATTAGTCATCCCTTGAGAACAGACATAGATCAACAGCATTTAGAATTACCTTTGGGTGTTTAACAGCCACGGATCACCANAGTACCTGAACACCTACCATGTAAAATCAACAGTCTCGTTAATTATGAAAAATAATTCATGTCACACCAATCTAAACCCACTAAAATCTCTTCTGCATTCATCCCAGAGGCGGCTGTATCATTCCTGCACTCGCCCCAGGGCCAGCAGAATGTCTTGAATACCATTTCTTCCAACACCTTCTCCAGAAATCCGGGGTGGGATTTCCTTGGCTTAATCCTCCCTTTTGCAGAAACTGCTGCTGAGAGCCCTGGAGGCTTCCAGAGCCAGGATTGCACCTGGGGAATCATCTGTGATGTCTCCACCTGTGCACTCCCTGCAGTCACCTTTCTCTGTGCACCCAAGCTGCCCCTGGTCCTGCAGCACTGGG
>OAMK01000091.1:611746-622049 GCA_900205225.1 Saxicola maurus maurus
TGGTGCAGCACCTTCTCTCATCCTTCCTCCTCAGTCCCATCGCATCCATCCCCCCTTCTCCCAAATCCTTTGNTGCTCACAGCTGCATCCCTCCTGCCAGTGGAGGGGAGCAGCTTTTGGGCACGGTGTTGCTGGTTTGCCAGGGGTCCTTGGCACCGAGGATGTGTCTCTGTCCTTATTTCACCGGGAGCCGAATGCTCGAGTGAGAGCCATCACTCATCGGCTTAAACAAAGTGTAGAACAAGACAATTCAATTAACTGCAGCGGGAGTCAATAGCCCGGGGCCGGGAGCTTCCTGAGCCAGGGGAAATCACCCCCTGCCCGGGATCCTGGGGGCACAGAGCAGCCTTGTCTGCGAGAACAGCCTGGTTTCTCCAGCTGTGCTCCAGGGGCAGCTTGAGGGTGTGGATCCACCCCTCTGCTCTCATGAGACCACCTGTATCCAGCTCAGGGAACTGCAGGAAGGACACAGATCTGAGTGAGTCCAGAGAGGCCAAGGAGATGCTCCAGGGCTGGAGTCCTCTGCTCTGGAGCCAGGCTGGAGAGCTGGGGATGTTCACCTGGAGAGGAGAAGCTCCAGGGAGGGCTCAGAGCCCTTTGCAGGGCCTAAAAGGGCTCCAGGAGAGCTGGAGAGGGACTGGGGACAAGGTTTGGAGGGACGGGACACAGGGAATGGCTCCCAATGCCACAGGGCAGGGCTGGATATTTTTGTTCCTCTTGCTTTGAGAACTCTGCTGCTCTTTACAGACCCCCTCTCCCGTGGGACCCCCAGGAATACACAAAGATCCTTCGATTCACATCTCCATCTCCTGCCCATCCTTGTGTTCTCCTGCATTCCCCTGAGCTTCCCCAACACCCCCCTCCAATGCACTTGTAATGCTATTCCCGTGTTTGCTGGGTGTGCTTGTGTTTGACGAGGAGACCTCATCATTCCAGATTTGTCTTGCGTGAACTATCAGAGGACTGGTGAACTGGAAATCTTTCCGAGTTTTCTTTCAGAGGCTCGTCCCTGGGGAGCATCACTTTAGTAAGTGATTTTTCTGTTCTAGCCCAAGGATTGGATCCCCATCCAGTAGCCAAATTGAATTCATTCGGGCAAGGTTAAGAGCCATTTGATACAGTTTTAGATTAGGTGAAGGCAGCCATATATATTTCATATTCTGCACTAACTGCTGCACAGTTTCCAGGGATGGGCCGGTGTAGCACTTATTGACTGCTCCCCAGCGATCCTGCTGTTACAAATGGATGTTGCTAAACAGGGAGATGGATCCTAAATCTTCCCCTGCTGAAAGGTAATGGAAATAAAACAGAGCGACAGGCAAATGGAATGGCTCGACACTTCATAAAAGGTTGGGGTGGCTGTGGGCAGGGGGAGAGCTTCCCCCTCTGCCCAGGGGGGGCTGTTTGCATTCCCCCCCTTGGTTTGAGCTTTTCCCAGGCAGGATTGAGTGGGACCATTAGAGGAAAGTATTGCTGCAGCCACCAGCGTGGCAGCGAGCGGGGCTGCTGTGTTACCGTAGAAACAGGGATCCTTCCCGAGCTGAATTCAGCACCGATGGGGCTGAGCTGTGCCAGCCAAGGATAGAGACACGGTTTGAATAGCAGGACAAATGGGTTTCTCTGTTTCCTCAAGGTGAGCCCATCCACAGTGGTAGTGATGCCTGAAATGCTCATGTGCCATCGCCATCTGCTCCCGCTGGAACCATCTCAAGAGCAGCATCCCCCGGGGCCAAANCCCTTCCTCCGTGTGCTTGGCCTGTGGCAGGAAAAAAAGGGAAAAGGAATTGCCCTGACACCTCAGAGAGGCTGCTCAGGCTGTGAGACACACACAGAGGCACCATGAGCCAAGGCAGCGTCCCGTGGGTCCGGTACAGCCGTGGAAAGCAGAAAGGGAAATCTCTGTTGAGGAACAGCTCACAACCCCAAGCACAGCTTTTGGCACAAGCCAGGTGAGAAAGGACCTTGGAAAAGAAGCAGGTTGTATTTAGGATAACAAAAAATTCCCCCTGAAGGATCCTAAGGACAGTCAAGGCCCATAACATTCTGTTCTTACTCAGAAATCTCACCAATACTCTAGAGCATCAGGCCAGGGATGTTTATTGCTTTTCCAAAGGGCCCAGCTCCTGATGTCATGACATGAAATGAGGGGTTCAGCCTTCCTTGCCTTTTGACTGTTTGATCTTTACAGCAGCAGGGAAAATTTGGAAAACATAACCTTTACGTTCTGCAGAGCCAGGGAGCAAATAAAAAGGACATAGAAGTCATTTGCTATTTATTTCTATTTCTGAAAATTTCTTTTTTTTTTTTTTTTTTTTTTTTTCCCTCCTGTGCTGTCTCACACAGATTTTTTAAGTCCTTGGAATGGTTTTGGGGGNAAAAAGGACATAGAAGTCATTTGCTATTTATTTCTATTTCTATTTCTTTTTTTTTTTTTTTTTTTTTTTTTTTTTGAAAGCACCGTGGTCTCACACAGATTTTTTAAGTCCTTGGAATGGTTTTGGGGGTGGAGATGTGTAAATAATGACAGGGTTTGGGCCTTTTTGTGCATCTTCTGAGCTGCTAGAAACGAGGCAATCANGAACTAGGGAATGAAAAGCTGCCTGAAGATGTGACAGGAAGAGCAGAGCACAGATCCTCTCCTCCTAGAAATGTGTTTCCCAGGAGTGGATGGAGCTGGTGGAAATGAGAATGCTTGACCTGAACCCTCGTGTCACACCNAGAGCTCTTCAAAGCAGGAGATAGCACAGGAGAGCTCTTCAGCTTCATGGCACAAGTGGCTCTAGAAATGGTGCTCAGTGTCAATTCTCACTCCATGCTGTCCAGAGGATGTTTGCCAAGGCTGTTCTGGGTGGTTTTGTCAGGCAGAGTCCCTGGAGTCACAGACCTGTGACTGTGTGACATCAGCACTGAGATNTCTCCTCTTCCCCTCCAGAGGGGCAGGAGGTCACAGCGAGGGGACACAGGGCACTGCCATGAGAGGATGTCACATTTCAGCTCCATTTTATCTGTCTTTTGTCAGTAGGACCTTCCTCCTCCTTTTCCTCCTCCTTGTTCTTCTCATTTTCCATCTCCTCCTCCCCCATGCTCATCACTCAACTGCCCCTGTGAAATTCAGGGTCCCTTTGGTGAGTCTCTGGAACAGGNATCTCCTTCCCTGTGCCAGTCCATGATGTCTCATCCCATGGGGCTTTCCCATCTCATTTTCCTCCCCATTCTCCCNATTTATTGACCCTCCTGTTTAAAATNGACAGAGGACTGGTGGGGGAAATGAACATTTTTGTTCTTGTTTGAACCAGAAAAAAGCAAGTCCTCCTCAAAATATTGCTCTGCATCGTTGCTTGGTTTGTTTTCTTCATAAACCAATTCAAAACTACCAGGTTGGTTTTTGTTTGGATTAGAAATGAGTGCAAGCCAGGTAAAAATGTTTTAGCTTGAGGGATTTTCCATCCTGAAAAGAAGAAAAGCAGAGAAGGAAGTGTGGAGGAAACAAAGCTCAAATAACACAGTGCTGCGAATCCCNCTGACCTGGGAATTAAACACTGCTCCTTTTCCATCATCTCCTCAGAGAAGCCCAGCCACTGTGAGCAGTTTTGACAAATGTGTTTATACTGTTTGATAGGAATCTTCTAGTCAGTGCTAAAATACAACACTGTGGAGCAGGAGGGGGAGGGAAGACGCTCGTTCATCTGTGCGGAGAGCAGGCGGCGCAAGTTGGGATTTCCANGGGCACAGGAGGATCCAGGACTTGCTGGGCAGCAGCCAGAGGTCTTTGGCTGAGGGTATTTGATGGCTGTGTATCCAGCAGTGTAAATGCAAGGGAGAGCATCTCCCTGCTGGCATCTGCACGGAGAGCAGCGATAAATTCGGGATGAAGGACGGCGCTCGTCGCCGCCGGAGCCTGGAGGGACGGCTGGAGAGGGATGGCTGGAGAGGGATGGCTCACCAGGCACAGGAGCTGAGCTGGCACAGCCTGCCTCCCTCCCAGAGCCGACCTTGGCTCAGGAAAAACACAACCACAACGTTTTTGCTGCTCTTCAGAATTCGTGCTTTTTTCCAGGGCCCCAGTTTCACAGTTTGGAGGAGGAGGCAGGCTTTGGTGCTGACTCTGGATGTCTCCCTAGGCCAGCTTCAGAGGAGGCTGTGTCATCTCCAACCTTTCAAGGAAGCCACAAGGGCTTAATTAAAACCTAAACCCGTGCACCACTATTCAGAGGAGACCATCAGCTCCTCTGCTGACGGCAGCTCAAACTTGTCACTTTGCTCGTGCTGGAAGGGAGGAAATTTCAGCTGAGAGCTGAGGCTGANCCCCTCTGCCACAATCCTCCAGCTCAGGAGCGGGTCAGGGGGCAGCAGCATCCCTGTAAGGCCAGGGAGCAATCAATCCCTGGACTTTGTTAAAAGATGCATGGAAGGCAGCTCTTGACAGAGCCAGTGTGCAGTGANACAGAGCTGACTCCAGTCAGCAGGACTTGAGGGAGAAGGAAAATCTGCATTTCCTAATCACATCCCTCTGGTCAGAAGTCACTTGTTTTCAGCTCCACTCTGNGCATTTGCATGCTTGGAAGGAAAAAAATGTAATATTAACCATTGCCTCCCGTCCCTGGGGAGTCAGCTGGGACATGAAAAGGAGCAGCCACAGAGAGAGAGATGGTTTGGGGGGTGGGAGACCCAAAGAGTGTANATTCAGGGAGCAGCTTAAAAATGGGGGGGAAATCCATCCATGCAATACCAGTTTGTGGTTGCCAGCAAAAGAAAGCAGGCACTGCAAAGGGCCATGNCTGTGAGATGTTCTCATTCCTGTGTGTGGCTGTGCCATTCACACCTCTGTGTGTGCTCAGGGGGTGTGCATGGAGGGGCTGCACCTGCAGGACACACCTGTGTGACACAGGACACACCTGTGTGACAGGGACACCTGCAGGGTGGGTCTGCATCCAGACAGACCAGAAGAGACCTTAGTGAGACTGAAGGGACCATGGAGAGACTGTAGAAACCAGGGTGAGGTTGTAGGAACTGTGGTGAGGCTGAAGAGACCATGGAGAGATTGTAGAGACCATGGAGAGGTTAAAGGTGTCATGGTGAGGATGTAGAGACCATGGTGAGGTTAAAGATCATAGTGAGGATGTAGAGACCATGGTGAGGTTGCAGAAACCATGAAAAGGTTAAAGATCATGGTGAGGTTGTAGAGACCATGGAAAGGTTAAAGATCATGGTGAGGTTGTAGAGACCATGGAAAGGTTAAAGATCATGGTGAGGTTGCAGAAACCATGAAAAGGTTAAAGATAATGGTGAGGTTGTAGAGACCATGGAAAGGTTAAAGATAATGGTGAGGTTGTAGAGACCATGGAAAGGTTAAAGATGATGGTGAGGTTTCAGTGACCATGGAGAGGTTAAAGATCATGGTGAGGTTGTAGAGACNAGAGACCATGGAAAGGTTAAAGATGATGGTGAGGTTGTAGAGACCATGGAAAGGTTGTAGAGACCATGGAAAGGTTAAAGATAATGGTGAGGTTGTAGAGACCATGGAGAGGTTAAAGATGATGGTGAGGTTTCAGTGACCATGGAGAGGTTAAAGACCATGGTGAGGTTGTAGTGACCATGGAAAGGTTGTAGAGACCATGGAGAGGTTAAAGCTCATGGTGAGGTTGCTCCTCTGGTGCAGTTTGAAGCTGTTTCCCCTTTCCTGTCATTTCCTCCCCAGGAGCACAGCCTGAGCCCAGCTGGCTGCCCCCTCCTGTCAGGGAGTTGTGCAAATCCAGAAGGTGCCCCCAAACCTCCTTTTCTCCAGGCTGAGCCCCTTTCCCAGCCCTCTCAGCTGCTCCTTATCAGACTCTTGCTCCAGCCCCTTCCCTTCTCTGGNCATGGTCTTGCTTCTGCCTGGAGCCTCAGGAGGTGCTGGGGGAGGTGGTTCCATCAGGAGGCCCCCAGCCATTCCCACCTCCCTCTATTCCCAGCACACAGAGCCCCTGTGCCAAACAAATGCCACAACAACTTGCACAGTAGCTGTAGGAAAGTAATTTCTGCATTATTTGNTGCTGGGATGTTGGAAACCAGGTTGGGTCTTGCTCAGGTGCTTCCTGAACAAGCACAAGGGGTATCAGATTGACTATTGGGATGGAATTGTTCCCTGTGAGGATGAGGAGTCCCTGGCACAGCTGTGGCTGCCCCTGCATCCCTGGCAGTGCCCAGGAACAGGCTGGATGGGGCTTGGAGCACCCTGGGACAGTGGGAGGTGTCCCTGCCATGGCAGAGGGTGGAATGAGACACNTCTAAGGTCATTTCCAGCCCAAACCATTCTGGGATGTTCCACATGGAGGTGATGAGGTGCTGTGAGGGCACACACACACCCCAGCCCATCCTGCTGCCACTGATCTCTCTTCTGCTCCCCCTGCTCCATCTGCAGCCTCCAAACAGCCACTGCAGGGGAGAAAATAAAACAGAGTCCAATGGGGGGGGGAGGGAAAAAAAATTTTTTTTAAAAATCAGCTGTTCTGGCATCCCATAAATCTCAATTTATTTGTCCTTTTCTCTTTCTACAAGCGTGAAGGGAAGCAAAGCCANGTGTGCAGAGCCTCCCTGGAGAGCTGTCAGCGTGGAGGGAGATGTTCAAGGCAAGAGGCCTTCAGCCCTCAGCCACCTGTAGAAGGGGAAGGGGCTGTGTGGAGTTCAAGTTAATTTTCCCCTCAGGTTTCTTTGTGGTGGGATCATTCCCAGTGATTTTCACCCCAGGGAAGGAGAAGGTGCTGGAAGGAGAAGGAGTGTGGGGGATGTATTGTTGGTTGGACAGACTCAGGAGCTCTCTATTTTCTGTTATTTAGGTTTGTAGTTTATTATAAGGTGTGGGAATAAGAGAGAGTGTAGAGCATAGAGAGTAAGAGAGTAAGAGATAAGAGCAAGGAGGTGAGAGAGAGCAATTTCCCGTTTACAATGCAATAAGTATTCTTCTATGATGAATATTCTAATTTCTATTAACCAATCTAATACAATATACTAATTTCCTAATATTAGCATGCAACCTATAGGCACTACTCAATTCCCATGTTTTATGGCTTTCTTATCTGTAACCCTTATCTTCAGACCTTTCCTGCCCAGCTTGGGACAGGATGTCTGTTGGTTCTTTGGGATTTGTGGCATTTGGTGTCATCTAAAAAAGGGAGAGGCCTCAAACCTTCACATGACTGTTTTCAGCATCTATATCAAAGAATGCCAACATCTCTATTTCATCTGTTGTTTCAGAACTACTTACCAGGCACTCATAAGATTTTTCTATTCCCTCCCCAACAAGGAGGAGCTGAGGAGTAGAAGTGTGGGAAATTACCTGGGAGTTGTGGTGAGGGAAGGTGGGCAGGAGTCACCTGTGTGTCCTGGGGACACCAGGACATTGTCCTGCCTGGGCTGGGCTGGGGCAGCCTCACCTCTGGGTGCTCAGCACAAGAAAGATCTAAAGATGTTAAAAAAGCCTCCAGAGGAGGGAGGTGGGGATGGGGAAGGGGCTGGAGGGGCACAGCAGGAGCAGCTGAGGGCACCTATACACATCTAGATGTGTATAAGAGACAGGCCCAGGCTGCCCAGGGAATGGGCACAGCCCCGAGGCTGCCACAGCTGCAGGAGGGGTTGGGCACCAGGGATGCTCAGGGTGGGATNTGGGGACAGGAGCTGGATCCTGGTGGGTTTTTCCAGCTCAGGACATTCTGGGATTTTCACCTGTGCAAACAGCAAGTGCCCTCCCTCCCAAAGCCCTGCAGGAAAGGTGCAGGTGGGGATTGCTCCCAAACCACGTGGGCTCTGCAGCCCCCAGGTCTGGCTGCCTGGGCTGTCTCAAACACCTCTGCAAGCAAACATCCATTCCCTGCTTGTTGCTGAAGCAGTAATTGTGGAGTTTTGGTTGGGTTTGGATTTTACTTTGCTTCTTGGAGTAGCTGCTGTGTTTTTCCTGAGCTCCCAGCAGGATTTGCTTAGGAGTTTGCCATCCCCAGCAGCTGGATTTGATGTGCAGAGATGTGGGATTGGGATGCTCTCAGCCTTGGAGGATCCAGGGTTTGCTGCCATCATCCCTTAACCTCTCCACAGCTCTGGCTGAGTGCTGCTGCAGCTGCTGGGGTCACAGGAAGGTTTCTGCAGGTTCAGGAGTGCACAGCTGAGAGCAGGCAATGGATGCTGCTTCCCAAATCCATCACTTCAGCTGCTGTGCAGCATCTCCCGTGCCCGGGGTGATGGGACAGCCNGGGGGCTTTTCCCTCAGTGCAGTGGGAGCTGCCATGGGCTGTTTGACACCCCTTGTCTGGCTGTTCTACACCCCCTTTCTGCCTGTTTAACATCCCCTTTCTGGCTGTTTAACATCCCCTTTCTGGCTGTTTGACACCCCTTGTCTGGCTGTTCTACACCCCCTTTCTGCCTGTTTAACACCCCTTTTCTGCCTGTTTAATACCCCCTTTCTGGCTGTTTAACATTCCTTTTCTGGCTGTTTAACACCCCTTTTCTGGCTGTGTAACATCCTGTTCTGACTGTGTAACACCCCTTTTCTGACTGTTTAACACCCCTTTTTTGTCTGACACCCGTTCTCTGGCTACACCCCTTTTCAGGCTGTTTAACACCCCTTCTCTGGCTGTTTATTATCCCTTTCTGGCTGTTTGACACCCCTTTTCTGACTGTTTAACATCCCTTTTTTGGTTGTTTAACACCCCCTTTCTGAATGTTTAACACCCCCTTTCTGACTGTTTAATATCCCTTTTCTGACTGTGCAACATCCCTTTTCTGGCTGTTCTACACCCCTTTTCTGGCTCTTTAAAACCCCTTTTTTGACTGTTTAACAACCCTTTTCTGACTGTTTAACATCCTGTTCTGACTGTGTAACACCCCTTTTCTGGCTGTTTGACACCCCTTTCTGGCTGTTGTACACCCCTTTTCTGACTGTTTAACATCCCTTTTCTGGCTGTTTAACACCCCCTTTCTGACTGTTCTACACCCCTTCTCTGACTGTTTTACACCCCTATTCTGGCTGTTTATTATCCCTTTCTGGCTGTTTTACACCCTTTTTCTAACTGTTTAACACCCCCTTTCTGGCTGTTTAACATCCCTTTTTTGGCTGTTTAACACCCCCTTTCTGGCTCTTTTACACCCCATTTCTGGCTGTTTAACACCCCTTTTCTGACTGTTTAACATTCCTTTTCTGGCTGTTTAACACCCATTTTCTGACTGTTTTACACCCCCTTTCTGACTGTTTTACACCCCTTTTCTGCCTGTTTAACACCCCATTCTGCCTGTTTAACACCCATTTTCTGACTGTTTTACACCCCCTTTCTGCCTGTTCAACATCTCTCTTTCGCCCTCTTGGCACAGAGTATCCAAATCTTCATTTTCCCTGGACTAGGACATTCCCCACTTGCAGTNGTACAGCAGTAATTACACTCTCCATCGCTTTCCCATCAAGAAATAAATGGAAGAAAACCACATCCCAAGGTAGCAGCAGTGACCTTCATTTCAGGAGGTTAGTCACAGTCAGCTGGGCTGTAATCCAGCCCTGAATTTCCCCCAGACCTTGCTGTCCCCTCGGGCTGCTCAGGTGCTGGTGTGGGAGAAGCACCAGTGCTCTGGGAGGTGTTTTCCACAGGACAAGGTGTCTGTGAGGAGGGGCTGGGGGTGAATTTTGGGGGCACTGTCTGCAGCAGGCAGTTCCTGCTGTGTGCTTTGCTCTGTTGGTGGCTTTGAGAGCAGGAAGGTGCTGGGGTCCCCCTGAGGTCAGGCATTCCAAAGTCATTGATCCTGTTCTCTTCCATGGCCTGGCAGGGCTGTGACACTGCCTGCATCTCCCTGAAATGTCACCTTTGCCTGCTGATGATGGATAAACTTCATTCCAAAAACCTTTCCCTCAGATGTGACATGGGCTTCCTTCACTCCATCCCACATAGCTCTGAGGGATGAAACTCTCCAGCCAGGATTGGCAGTGCTGGGATAAACCTTGGGAAAGGTCTGTCCCATTCCCTCCAACCTCTTGGCTGCTGCACCACCTTCCCACCAGTCTCACCAGCCTGCTGCTGGATGCAGAGATGGGAATATTCCAGGAATGTGGTCACCAGTTTATTCCCACTGTCCTGCTTTGAAGGACAGGTGTCTGCCAATAAAGGCAGAAGCCTTTCATTGAGAATGTAAACCCCCTCCTTCCAAATTATTATAATTTTGAAATTAAGGGGCTCTCAGGCAAAGATATGGGAATTAGGAATAACAGTTCTTTACTAGGAAAATTAAAATAGAAATGCAGTATTACACAGAACAATCCCAACCCCTGCCAGAGTCAGAATCCAAGCTG